>OZ010717.1:8204007-8256178 GCA_963932345.1 Ophion ventricosus
AACTAAATATGATGGCACCCAACGAAAGTTCTTTTTTACATTTTACTTTCCTTATTTTTATTATTATAGAAGATATTTTTTTGAAGATTTATATTATAAATCGATAAATAAGTATCTTGAAAAATTGGTCAAGAGATTTTTATATGGAAAAGCTGCCAAAAGAAATTAAAGGAATTCAGAAATAATAATTTTCATTGCGTTCCAACGATGCGAACTTCAACCTCATTATAATATGTTCCATTCGAGCTTCATTATCCCTCTTTCATAGAAGTCCTGAGATCTTTGGACAAAGAAGTCATCCA
This sequence comes from Ophion ventricosus, assembly GCA_963932345.1. NCBI lineage: Eukaryota > Metazoa > Arthropoda > Insecta > Hymenoptera > Ichneumonidae > Ophion > Ophion ventricosus. Next base: position 8,204,310 of record OZ010717.1, read on the forward strand.
AGTGGTATTTGTGGACGTCGAGGGAACTGAAGGTTTTATTGTTCAAACTGTTCTGTAGCGCCCAGAACAAGTGATAGTCTGAAAGTCCAAGGTTCGGACTATCCGGAGAATGCACAAAAAAATCCCACCCAAACCGCAATAACTTTTGCCGGGTCATCAGCGAAACTTGTGGTTTAACGTTGTCTTAGTGGAACACTACGTCCTCTCTGTTCGTCAATCGGGGCAGTTTCTGATCGAATGCCCGCTTTAATTTGCTCTGTTGTGAGCAGTACTTGGTCGATTCAATCGTTGTTGGGTGGCGGCAGCTCATAATAGACGATGCCTGTCCAATCCCACTAGATACAGAGCATGACCTTCTTCGGGTGTACTCCAGCCTTTGTAACCATCTGAGCAGCCTTCCCGAGTTTCGACCATGATTTTTTTTAGACTGACATTGTTATATATAATCCGTTTCTCATCGCCCGTAATCGTTTGCTTTAAAAATGGTTCGTTTTGATGGCGTTTGAGTAGCAAAACGCAAGCTGAAATTCGGTCCATTAAATTGTTTTCGCTCAGTGGAAAGATTTGGCGGTCTGTCCTGGAGGTACAAACTCCTTGTGGACCACCTCGTAGTCAGATCCAGGTCCAGATGGCCGTCCACAGCGGCGGTTGTCGGTCACTTCTTCCCGGTCCTCCTTAAACATCTTTAACCACCTTGAAACTTGCGAAGACGATAGAGCAGAGTCCCCGTAGGCTTGCTGGATCAATTGTTTGGTATAACTTTTACCGAGTTTGGCGCAGACCTTGATCGCGTACCCTTGTTCCATCGTTTGCTCCATCACGCGTCATGACACGGTTTTTGAGATGAGTTTCACAGAATCAACGATACTGACCCAACCACTGCTTGGAGCCGACTGACCTTGGCGACGTTGTGAAGCCAAGCGCCCCCTCCCCCCATCTTGCCGAAGCGGTCTAAACGCGCTGCGACGTACAGTCGCTTCACAATAAAATCACTTGCATTATTTTATGAATACACCTTGTATATTCAGTCCTGTTCGCTATTAGGATCTTGGGGGAGTTCATTTTTGATAGCATAATGGAATATCCATTCTATAAAAACCTACTATATTATATAGCATTGAACAAGGAACGTATGCCTCTAAGTTTGGTGGTTGCGGTTGATATATGTACAAAAGGGTCTAGACGGATAAGAATGGTGAATCTGCCCCCACCGAATTTTGTGGCGCCGATTTTTTCCCAAGTCCCTAACCTAAAAAAACAATTTTGTGCAAAATTACAGCTTTCTACATCGATGCCGAGGGGTCTTCCTGCTGAAAAAACGTGTTTTTGGATTTTTGCAGTTTTTAAATACCAAGAGGCGACCGAAAAATCTGAAAAAATTCGGAAAAATCAGAAACATGTCAATGTTAATGGGAAATTTTTTTTCGTTTTTTTTTAAATGCTAAACTCCCTTTTTAATCATCAAATTTTCCTTTAAAAACATTATTTTGTAGTGAAGAGATTTTTCTACTATTATGACAAAAATTGACATGATTTTACTCTTGATTCCGAGCATTTCAAAAAAAAAAAAGTCTCAAAATTCGACCTGCAACACATTGAAAAAAAATCAAAACGACAAAATTTCTCATTTTTCATTGGAAATCCATACATAAATCATTCGTTCAGTTTAATAAATGGGTGCTCATGGCTGGAGTAGTTATGAGAAATGAGACATGACATCTAGATCGATTGCGTAATTCAATTTAGTTCGATGCATCCACACTAGTGGCGCCACTTGAACTGTGCGGTTTTACCGACAGCTATGCTGAGATGAGTATGTTTACGCGGACTTTTGGTCAAGCTAATAAGCTGAAATATTCAGATCCGCGTAAACTGTCAAACAACTGTAAGAGGGTGCGTTTACGCAAGCCGCAATTCTGCAACGCTGCGCTGTTACCTTACTACTGTAGAAAAAACTCGCGTAAACGCCATCAGTTCGTTCTTCATGTTATTATGCATGCGTGTTTGACCGTTTACGTAACTAGAATATCTTAGCGTAACGTGAGCAAGTGTCTGCATAAACATACTCAATGATTTTCTCATCGACATGTTATTAAATGACGTCGAAAAATAAAAAATATCCAAAATCAGCGTAAAAATCCTATTGTTTACATCTGTTTGTTATGTCTGACAACTATTCCAGCTTTGAGCACCCATTTATTAAACCGAAAGAATGATTTATGTATGGATTTTCAATGAAAAATGAGAAATTTTGTCGTTTTTATTTTTTTCCAATGTGTTGCAGATCGAATTTTGAGACTTTTTTTTTTTGAAATGTAGGGAATGAAGAGTAAAATCATGTAAATTTTTGTCATAATAGTAGAAAAATCTCTTCGCTACAAAATAATGTTTTTTGAAGGAAGATTTGATGATTAAAAATAGAGTTCAGCATTTAAAAAAATGAAAATAATTTTTCCATTAACATTGACATGTTTCTGATTTTACAGAATTTTTTCAGATTTTTCGGTCGCCTCTTAGTATTTAATAACTACAAAAATGGAAAAAACACGTTTTTTCAGCAGGAAGACCCCTCGGAATCGATGTAGAAAGCTGTAATTTTGCACAACATTTTTTTTTAGGTTAGAAACTTAGGAAAAAATCAGCGCCACAAAATACGGTGGGGGCAGATTCATCATTCTTATCTGGCTAGACCCTTTATGCAACTGCTAAAATATCAATAAACAGTACCATATTTTTGGTAGTAACCATGGCTATAAAATATTATTGTCTCCTCAGGGACATATGAAGTTAGATTGAAAACACCATACATTTCGCTCATTTTCAGTGTGCGTGATGATGAAAGTCAAGGTTCGCCAAGTTGATCCGGAGTCCGGATGGTACGGTAACACGAAAAAATCGTCACAATTGCACATTTTTCGAACCCGTCGCGAATGATTTTTTCTCACCGAGTTGTGGTAAAGGATTTTTCAAAATTCTTAGGGCTCTCGCTTTCGTTCGGCTAGTCAGCTTTTCTTTTTTCATCGTGAGGATGAAAAATGACGTTGAAGTTTGCAACGATTTTTTTTCGTTAATTTTCCGTTTTTATTTTATTCATATCCAAAGCCTTTTTGCCTGAAAATTGAGGTCATGAATCTCTAATAAGAGTACGCAAAATAGTCGACTGATTTTCGGAGCCAAAAACATTTTTCAAAACCGTCGCGAATGATTTTTTCTCACGGAGTTGCGGTAAAGGATTTTTCAAAATTCGTTGGGGTCTTGCTTTCGTTCGGATAGTCAGCTTTTCTTTTTTCATCGTGGAGATGAAAAATAATGTTGACGTGTGCAACGATTTTTTTCCGTTTTTATTTTATGCATATCCAAAGCCTTTTTCCTTGAAAATTGAGGTCATGTATCTGTAATAAGAATACGTAAAATAGTCGACTGATTTTCGAAGCCGAAAAAAATTTGAACGATAGAAAAGAATGAATTTTCGTTGCATTCCAACGATGCAAACTTCAACATTATGATAAAAATGGACATTGTATTTCGGCGAGTTCGTCGATGTGGTGTGGCAGGGTAAAGAAAAATAATGTGGTACAGACCCATAGGGTTGAGAAACTTTTGAAGAGGTGAAGGGCGCGAGACTTCAATGAGTCGTCAAAGACGCGGCCCTGAAAGAGTCAGAAGCTCGAATATGGGTACCTCATTGCAATTTATATCCATGCTACCTTTCCTTCTTCTTGCCTCCTATCCGAAAGCTAGATGCCAGGAAACGCGAGCTCTTTTTTTTTTTATCAGTTTTAAACCGCGTCCCGTTTATCCAAACCGATCTTTATGATAATCCGTAGAAGAATTTCCTGCAACGAAAACGAATTGCGGAGATCCAGTCGATGCATTTCTGACAAGGCGAAAGGCTCAAAGTCAGGTGGCACGATAAGAGGAGAAAAAGAGATGAGAACAAGAGAGAGGCCGGGAGAGAGGGACGGAGGGAGTGAGTGAGTGAGTGAGTGAGTGAGAGAGAGAGGGAGGGAGGGAGGGAGGGAGGGAGGTAGGGATGGATGGAGGGAGGGAGGGAGGGAGGTAGGGATGGATGGAGGGAGGGAGGGAGGGAGGGAGGGAGGGAGAGAGGGAGGGAGGGAGGGAGGGAGGGAGAGAGAGAGAGAGAGAGAGAGAGAGAGAGAGAGAGAGAGAGAGAGAGAGGAGAGAGAGAGAGAGAGAGAGAGAGAGAGAGAGAGAGCGAGAGCGAGAGCGAGAGCGAGAGCGAGAGCGAGAGCGAGAGCGAGAGCGAGAGCGAGAGCGAGAGCGAGAGCGAGAGCGAGAGCGAGAGCGAGAGCGAGAGCGAGAGCGAGAGCGAGAGAGAGAGAGAGAGAGAGAGAGAGAGAGAGAGAGAGAGAGAGAGAGAAATAAGAAGGAAGAGAGAACGATGGAGAGCGATAAGGAGGCTAGAGGGGTAGAGAGAGAATAAGCGGAGCTGAGAGAAAAATAATCCAATTTAGTATCCGTCCATCTTAGAGACGAAGGGTTTCTGATGCCACGTGGGGTATGTCTAGCAAGAGGCTGCGGGTTAGGGGTGGAAAAGGAGTTGAAGAAAACTAGCGGTTTGGGGTCCAGAGCTCTATACTCTTCCCCCTCTCGCGCTTTTTTTCTGTCGCTCCATCGCCCCCGCCCCCCCCTCCCGCCACTGCCTCCTTCTCCTCCCCGCTTCCGCACTCTTTATTACATGTACAGTTTTCGACCAAGGAGCAGCCTCGATCTAATCTCTGTACCACGCCTCGCATCCTTCTTTGCATTTTTTCCTGCTTGCCATCCCCTTTCGCAGGCACAGTTATGTAACGTTATACCGCATTGGCAACAAAGTTCTCGAACGCCGTTTACGCGTTAATTAAGCCTAAGAGAACCATCGAGATTCTCAAAGGGTGATGCTGACGCAAGCGTGATAATGGTCGGAGCATCGTCAATGTGTGCGGGAGTTATTCCCAGGGAAAAGTCTTTTCGGTGAGGCATGGAGCTCGGAAGGCGATTTTTTTTTATTGCATGCGGAAGACCAATCTGACATGGCAACTTCCGCACGTGGTAACGCTAATTGGAGACGGAAATGGACAGCACTCAGCGATTTCGGGCGCCCTTTGGGTGGATGCAATTTTTTTGGATTTGTCTTTTATCGGACTAGAAGCGTGCGCCGTAATACGGGGTGGCTCAAAAAGTGACGCCCAAAACGTGCCCAAACGTGTGTCCAAAAGTGACGTGAGGTTATCGAGAAAAAAAGCAAAAAAAAAAAATCTCTTTCGTGTATGTACTTTCCTCCCGATTTTTTTTTACTTGTCTTACCGTTGTGAAGTGCACTGTTAAGCAATAAATAAATTGCTAACTGAATACTAACGTGAATGGCTTAGATTTTGATCAGGAGTTCAATCAATAGATTTGCGAGGATCAGTCACTACAGTTTAGATGATAAAAAAAGACTAGTCTAAAGGACTCCCAATTGCTCCTAGAGACGTCTAAGAGGGAAGTACGTACAGAAAAGAGAAAAAAATTAAAAACTGTGCTACAGGAAAACTGGCAAAAAAAAATGTTCAATACTTTTTTCGCGAAAATAAAAAAAGATCGAACATAACCTAAACAATGACCAATCAACCGTTTCGAGACATTTACGGAAGCTTGGGATGGTAAATAAGCTTGATGTTTGGGTGCCGCACGAACTGAGCGAAGAGAATTTAATGGACTGAATTTCAGCTTGCGATTTGCTGCTCAAACGTCACCAAAACGAACTTTTTTTAAAGCTAATGATTATTAGCTATGAAAAGTGGATCGTCTATAATGTCAGCCGAAAAAGATCATGGTCGAAGGGCGGGAAAGCTGCTCAGCCGGTCACAAAGGCGGGATTACACCCGAAGAAAGTCATGGTCTGTATCTGGTGGGATTGGAAAGGAATCATCTATTATGAGCTGCTGTCACTCAACAAAACGATTGATTCGACCAAGTACTGCTCACACTTGGTCAAATTAAAGTGAGCAATCGATTAGCAGCGGCCCGAATAGGCCAACAGAAAGGGCGCAATGTTCCACCCGGACAACGCTAGACCACACGTTTCTCTGATGACCTGGCAAAAGTTATTGCGGCTTGAGTGGGATGTTTTGGTGCACCCACTGTATAGTCCGGACCTTGAACCTTCAGACCATCACTTGTTCCGGGCACTACAGAACAGTTGGAATGATAAAACCTTCAGTTTCCGGAACGTACTTAAAAACCACTTGGATTACTTCTTTGTCCAAAAATCTCAAGCGTTCTATGAAAGAAGGATAATGCAGCGTGTGGAGAGATGAAAGAAAGCCATTGATAAAACTGAAACCTATTTAGTTGATAAAAATAGCTTTTTTTTAATAAATATTTTGCGTTTGAAATTTACTCGATTTTCTTTACGGAATTATGCCTAGAACCAATATATCTATATATTTTATTGAGAAAATTTAACGTACAGAATGCGATGTGATCCATGGAGGATCGTACCGAAGTTTTTGATGATGTAGGAATCCTTCAGAATTAAGATTGGATTCGTACATTGGAGTCCAATAAGGAATCCCTATTGGAATCCAATGTTCGACCGTGACATGTTAGTATAGTGATCCAATGGATCATTCCATTGGATCCCTATCAGAAAGTAAGGACAAGTATAGGAATCCAATTAAATCTCTATGAAAATTTCTGCACGGGGGAGGAGGGGGGGGGGGGTCGATTCTGATAGACATACGAGGCATCCAGATTTTCCTTTGAACGTCACCCCTTGCGGAAATTGACTTCGGGCTTTGATCGGGCCCGTATTAATTTTCCCTAACTTTATTAAGGCCCTAGTCTGGAAGCCTCACATGGACCATCAGTGGTTGCTCACACTTTGCTACCGAGGACTATTGAAGGCTAAATTCACCAGGGCCTTTAAAATTATTTCAACGGTGCTTCATAAAAATTATTGCAACCATATGCGTACGTGTGTGTGTGTGTGCACTGTGAAAAAGAAATGTGTTATTTCAATATATTTGAGGCTTAAAATTCTGTTGCATTTTTTGACACGTTTGATCCCGCGTTGTTCCAATGAACGCACTGCATGCGTGTTGGTTCAAGGCATCACAGCTCGTCTACCAAAGGCATAGTTTAATTATTATATTTAATCGACCTCAATAATTATTATGCCAAAAATTCTTTAGTCAAGAAATTTATACTGATTTGCTCCTATCATAGGGAAGTCTAGTAGTATTGGGAAAATCGCTACTAGGGAATCTACAACCACACCCCTTAAAGGCCTTTACTTGGTCTCCGTACTTAGACCATAGTTTTAGTGAACCTACCTACCCTACCATTCCCTAATAGGGGCCCGGTCCGGCTCTTTTACGGAAAACCCTACTATGGAATCCACAAATAATCCATTGAAGGCCCCGAATTGTATTAGGTGTACCCTGCCAATTTTCCGCACGGGACTTTTCGGGTCACCTTGTTCAGAGTTGCCTCTAACTACTTTCCCGTGCAAAAGGGCCACGTGATAGTCTCAGCTTTCTTTCATTACTATCAATCAACATTTCCGCATGGACATACTGATTCAATCGTAAGAGCTGTAACGACAACGAGAAAAGAAATAAGGTTAGCAGAATTTAAACTCACGTGTCCGAGTTTCTCCTCTTTCATGCGTTTGGGACCGCTCTCGATGTCGGGAGTCCGCGACCGGAATTTCTCCGGTGGCGATACGGATCGTCTTAGCCTGTCGTCCGCGAGCGAGATGGGCTTGCGATCCTCGGGTGTCTCGGCGGCGCCTCGATGTTGCTGAAGATCGGTGGGTTTGAGGAGGGACTGCACCTGCACTTGTGCTGCCGCGGCAGCCGCCACGGGGTGCGGGGGTGGCGCCAAATGAGGTGGGACACCGGCCGCTGCTGCGCCCGCGAAACCGAGGAGACCAGCCGGTGGCAAACCCCCCACGACCGCGCCGTGGGGCAATTGTTGCGCGTGAATTTGTTGCTGTCGAAAATCATCGATTTTTCGACGATTATTTTCAAGAGGATAGACAAATTCAAAACGAGAATATGTTGAGTGATCAACTCTTGGCATTGATCCGGTAAATGAGAACTATTGCGTTACTGTGACTCACCAAAAGTTGCTGCAATCCCTGCTGCTGCTGTTGCTGCAAGAGTAAACAAGTGCTGACTACATATACATGGTAAACGTACTTGCGATCAGATGTTATACTATCACCTGGGTATGATTGAAGATGGTTGGACATGTGCACGACTCGGATGGTAAAATTTGTGGCTGAGTGTTGCAGAGTAGTTAGGTCTGGAGATTCCGAAGCGTAAAGTCCTTACACACTTTTGTCTCGGATGCACCGTTCATCGGATATCAATCAATCAGCTATAGCCAATGAAATGCACGCTCGGTGACGTACGCTGACGCGCGGGCCTATCCCATTAGGCAGGAGTGGGGAAGCGCGCTCTCTCATACGCTTGCCACGCCCCGTCCACTGTTTCTCGCTAATAGGAGTACTGCATCGGCTCCGACTGATCAATTGATATGTAACTAACGGTGCATCGGAGAGAAAAATGGATGAGGACTTTGCGCTTCAGAATTATGTGATCTACATGACTCTTGGGGTAGACTTTGTATACATCGTATACAAGTATACTCTTGGGGTTAAATTCTAGGGATAAGTGTACTAAATCGTACGCTAATGGTGCGCTGTACGTCAGTATGTGGGTGTATGTGCAGTTATAGATTGTTCCAACGGAGCAAGATGATCGGGAAATCATCGTAAGCGCAACTTACCCCGATAATGGCGTTGAGCTCGGTCATAGTGACTTGTTTAGCCCTCTCCACGGCATTGGCCACGTGCTGCTGGTTCTGCAAGCCATGCTATTATTATCGCGTCGTCGTTGACCCTCCGGTAAGCGCGGCAAGCACGCGTTAACGCGGCACACGATGGCCGCGCCGATTACGAAAGGAATCAATGTTAACTCACCTCCTGGGCTAGACAGGGTATCAGCTGGGAAATTATCACGCTCAGCCGTTTCGCAATCTCCGTCTACAATTTTTTCAAAGAAACAGACAAAGGATCGGCTCATGAGACAAATCAACCTTTTCGCTTTTTTTTTTCAAAAACTTGATTAAGCAAATGAGTCGCAGCTTTCATAAAAAATTATGAGGCAAATAGCTATTTATTAATTATTCTCTGCGAATTGAAAAAAAATGCCTGTCTCCCTAATTTTCTTTGGATTCCAATTTATAAATTTGTCAGCACGATCATCGAAGCTTTTTCAACAATCTGTCGGTTGCAATTTTCGAAACAATACGTTTTTCTTTTCCCTCGGATAAATTGGAATAAAGTGTGAAGCCCCGTTCTCTCTATGACGCGATATTACACCAATTTGCTGGTGATGCCCTCATCGCGTACAGGAGTCCACGTGACCAAGTGTCACCGGCTCGCACGCACTCACCCCCATGCATTATATAAAATTCTTCGCCTGCTGTACTCATTTGCAACGATCGTAATAATGAGAGGAGACCAAATTTAATAACCCGTGCGGAACCGCGCATCCATCTAGATCGAAGTGTTCCACGAATGACCAATAATGCACGTTGCATTTTACAAAAGGCTCGCAGCTCGTCATATCGCACTCCTGCGTCGAAAACATTTTCGTTCATTGCTAGCACGTTCTTTTATATAAGACATATCAACTTGATGTTGGGAAAGAAGAAAAATCGGGAGAATGTTGCGGTTCTACTCTTCAGGCTTTATGGAAATAACCTAGGCCATAAATCACGAGAGTTAAGCTCGCGCCTGTATATTTATTTATACGGACGAAAATCTTGCCTCATAGTGGTCCAGCAGAAGAGACAGAGATAGAGACAGAGACCAAGGGCGAGCGAGTGGGTCCAACGATCTTGTGGAAAATGATTACTTCTTTGTGGCTTCGTTCAATGCAAATGCAACGTTTCTCATTAAACCTGATTACCAAACACCACCATACATTTATACACCTACATATCGCTTCTTCAGTTCTTGCGTGCGATCTTTTCTTACAGGATTCCGCCGCTACTGGAGCTGGGTACAGCTGGCCACAGGATATTCGGATAACGGCGTGAGAACAAGATGAAGAGGAACAGAGAAAGGATGCAGCGTCGAAAAATTGCGAGGGTTGAGAGGGGATGAACGGATGACACAGAGGGCAAGAGCGGACGAGGGAAGTGGAAAGGAAGGAAAAAAGGACTAAAAAGGAAAAGAGAAGGATGGGTATGTTCGGGTGGTAAAGGGGGAGGAGGGGGGCTAGGGGATAACATTGAGATTAGCAACGGGTAAAAAAATCGATGTCATCGTCCCCTTCGGTCTCCTCTCATTCTGCCAGCCCATGAGGGATGCCCCACCGCTCTCTTCCCCCACACACACACACACACATACGTTGCCACACAAATTTACCATATACACTCATCGCAGCGATATCCTCGCTCGCTCGCACTTGCGGCTCAATAATCCTTTCGCGGAGCTGGACAACCGGAGGACCAAATAAAACAACGCGAGTACCGCGCTTTTCGTGTGGTTCGGGGGGGGGGTATTGGAGGGGTAGGTCCAGCGAAGCTTTGGATGCCGTTCGTGGATGGAAGCGAGGCGCGCGCGAGAGGAGAATGAGGATGGTGCGGAGGATGACAAGGGTGAGTCGAGCTAGGAGGAGGCGGTAAAAACGAGTGACTTTCAACCCTCTCTCTCTGGATTCCCTCTTCACCGTCCCCTTCCTCTCACTCTCTCTCTCTCTCGATCTTTTGCACCCCGCTACCTGTACCGTTATCCAAAGCCCAGATGGATGGACCTACGTTTGTATTCCATCTATGCATACGTATGTGTGTATGTATAAAGGACAGTGCACTATACGTCCGCATCCAGAGTTATATCATCCCGGAGAGTGCTGTATAGTCATATGAAAATGAAAGACGCGCATATACGTTCAACGCATCTCCACACGAATGCAGAACACACTCTCTCTCTCCATCTCTTGCTCTATATGTATTGGCAAAAGCGCGGAAGCAAAACGAAGAGAGCTGGGTTGGCGGGGACAAGCATGTCAGAGAAAGAGTGCAGGCCCGGATGTCGAAAGGGAGAGAGTCAGAGCGAGAGACAGAGAGAGAGAGAGAGAGAGAGAGAGAGAGAGAGAGAGAGAGAGAGAGAGAGAGAGAAAGAGAGAGAGAGAGAGAGAGAGAGAGAGAGAGAGAGAGAGAGAGGGGGCGCAGAGGGCAGGGTACGAGATGCAAAGAGAGCACAATGGATCGAATGGTTGGTACAGGAGCTCTTGACGGAATAGAAAAAAGTGTGGGCACGGCTGACGACGGTGACGATGATGAGTTACTAGCTTCCGCCCGCGTGGAATTTGGATTCAAGCTATCAGGTGTTTGGGTTGAGCACCTCAACGTTGCACCCCTAGTTAGGGGTTGTTTCAAAACATCCCAAAATTTGCGTTTTATTATTTGTTTTGAAGGGTATTTATACCAAGTTTCAAGTTGATACACGCAAGGAATACAATTTTCCACACAAACTTCACCCCCTTAGGAGTTGATTTGCGAAAAATCATTTCTTAGTGCACCTCTACATCTTCTAAGGAACATATCTTCCAAACTTCAAGTTTCTTTCTTCAGCGGTTTAGGCTGCGCGTTGTCTATATGTCAGTCAGTCAGTCCGTCAGTCACGGAACTGTTTTACATGCAAAGAAGATATTTGCGCAATCGGTCAAGCCGAACATTTTCGTCGGCTGCCGGAGATTCGTCGATGAAAAGATATGGCGACCAGCCGCGCGTCAACCAGCAGAGAACCGTGATTGTAATGTTAATTTACGTATTCCAATAGCTTTACTTCGGGGCCTGTTCTCGTTTGATAGTAATCGATATTTCAATATTGGGAAAGGCGATTTCGAAGACAATCGAGTATGAGGACCACTCGACGAAATCAATTGTGCGATAAAAAAATTAAAGGCAGTCCTCTGAATAGCCAGATGTGCTGATAGTCAACATTACGTAGATATAGTCCGTTCGTTTTATTTTTTCCCCTATAGGCGTGGGTGTGTGTAGGAAAAGGTATATGTATAAAAAGTGCTCGGGAGATGGAATTCGTCGATTCTCCGACCATCCGACCAAGTCTACGGGTAGCTAGTCCATATAGATGCTGACCACCACCCCGAGTTATCCTGGGATACGATACGTTTTGCGTAGTCCGTGCTTTTGTGTTTTAAGGAGGAAGGGGTGGGGTGTTGGGTGGGGGAGGGGGCATAACGTTTCCTCTTTTTGGCTCTCCTGCAGCCTCCGTTTCTCTCTTTCTCCCTCTCTCCTGCTCTCTGCCTCTCTATCTATCCATCTATCTATTTCACCCACTCCCTTCCCTTCTGTCTCGTAGAAACATCGACGGACTGACAGGAGCGGAATATCATTTTTATGCGCCGAGTCTTCTGCTCTCTCTCTCTCTCCCTCCTCCCCTCTCTCGTTCTCTCTGTCTCTTTTTCTCTGAAAAAAGATTGCCTATGATATCTCGTTGGATACGACAGGTTCGGAGTATTTTTTTTTTCTTTTTTTTCCGGCATATCGCAACTATTCAAATTCTGGGAGCCTGCGGGCGCTCTCGATGCATCTATTTTCGCAATTCGTATCTCGATTTTGGTGGAACTTGGTGCACAGAAATTTGTGTGAAAACGTCGAGACTGCGGCCTTCTTTTTTTTTGTGGCACTAAAAATTCTTTCCGCAAGCGACCTACATCGATCGAGAACCATTAGCCTCGAAAAACTTATTCACAGGAAAGGTTGTACTGGAATCACTACAGACACGAAAAAAACGCTGAAAAATAGGAAAATTTGATTGCGTGTGTTTGATAATTGTCTGTCAAAAAATACTGCTTCGGTGCAAACTACTCGCGAATAAAATCCATAGATACAAAGATATTTTTTCCCGATATTGAAGTCAAGGAAAACATTTTTTTTCAATAGCTTGCAAATTTTTTTCGCAGATTTAGGCTACGAATAGAGATTTTCATTTTTTTTAAACATCTTTATTAGAAATCTAGAAACTAAATCAGCTACAAAAAAAAAAGATTTTCGGTAATAATAGCAAGAATAATATTAATAAAGAAGTAATAAAAATAAAAAAAGTATTTTCGTTGCATTCCTACGATACAACTGTGAACGCTATATTAGTTTATTAGCAACTTATTTGTGAGTTCATTGCATTCGTCAAAGAGAGCTTTACAAATTATTTCCATTATGTACCTACGGTATTTTTTAATCGGGATCTCGATTGAAGGGGGTTCGGCGAAATACCGGAATATGATCGAAATTGGAGTACGGAAATACGTACGGTGGCATATATATCTTTAAACAATTAAATTCATGGATAAATACCTCGAGCTGGATGACAGCTAGCGAAGGTGTATTGTCCACGTGTACTTGTTTTTTCGTTCGAGCTATTATTTGAAACATCTGTATAGCGTATGTTGCGTAATTTTATATATAAACCAATCCGCGTATAGACGAAGCGTAAATATGAGAAACGCTAGAAATTCGAAAACAAGTCGATTATGATGAAATTATCTAAAAAAAATTCGATATTATTCAAACTTCTGGTTCAGGCCCGGTAAAAAATGATAAACTTTGCACTGTTGGAATGCAACCATCTTTTTCAAATTCCTTCACTTGTTTGTTCTTATTCATATTCAAACTCTTCGTTTCCATATTGAAATTGAAGATTTCTAGTAAAAACTCTAAGAAAATATTCGTTTTTTTTTCAATTCGAGCAATTGAAGAAAATAAATCATGAATTTTTATTTCTCCGTACCGATGCAAGTTGCAACTTCATATTATTATTTTTATTTCCTGAGGTCCAACGTAACCCTTTCGGGTGTTTACGTATAACCCTTCCCAGTTGAACCCTTTCCTATCACTCGTACTCGCACTTCGTTAACCTAACCTAACTTCCGTTGCATCCACAGCCGTCTTGAGTTACACTAAACCGCATTTGCCGTGGGTACGGGGAAACTGTGAAAAACTGTGGAAATAGACGGCCCCATATTCTTCTGATTCTCTGGTGCACAAACCTTTTACTCAAGTATCTACACCGAGGTCTCAGAAGTATTGGCCTTTCACTCACTGGTTGATGCGTAAGGCGATGCACGGCTAAGCGGTCACCGCTCCGAGTATCGGCCATGCACAACGCTGCTTAACTCGAAGTACCGCCGGAGCCAAACCCTGACCACCCACTCACCAGTGTCAGCTGTAACCTTATATTTAGTGTGGTCACTTTTCGTAAGATCTTGTAACAAATTATGCCCGACAAATGTTAAAGTTAACCATATAAACAGTAGAATCTTGCACTGAGACAAAAGTGCATGGTATTTATAAAAAATCGCGCATGGTTAAAGAGCCTATAGTTAAATTACCTATAGTTTATTGACACCACAATCGTAATATGGTTAACACAACTATTGACGTATGCCATAATATCGTTAACGCAATTATAGGCATATATTTACAAATGCCATTTTGATGGTGTGCTTGACTATGTAGTATTCCCGAAATAACTATTAACTATTGTGAAAGGCTTTACAATATCGATATGGTTAATTCAGAGCTATCACAAAATCGGCGCACAAATACTAATGCTATGAATAGCATACTAGAAGTTTAACCGGAAAAAAACTTAACGTACCGTATCGGGTAACCCACGAGGAAATTGACTTCGGGCTTGGATAGGGCCCATTTTAATTTTCCCTAACTTTATTAAGGCCCTAGTCTGGAAGTTTCACATGGGCCATCAGTGGTCGGTCACACTTTGCTACCGAGGGCCATTGAAGGCAAAATAATCAGGGCCTTTCAAATTGCCTCAACGGTGCCTCATAACAAATTATTGCAGCCATATGCGTACGTGCGTGTGTGTGTGCACTGTGAAAAAGAAATGTGTTATTCCAGTACATTTAAGGCGTAGAATTCTGTCGCATATTTTGACACGGTTGATCCCGCGTTGTTCCAACGAACGCACTGCATGCGTGTTGGTTCAAGGCATCACAGCTCGCCTACTAAACGCATAGTTTAATTATTATATTCAATCGATTTCGATAATTATTATGGCATAAATTCTTTAGTCAAGCAATTTATACTGATTTGCCCCTATAATAGCAAAGTCTCGTAGGATTGGGGAAATCGCTACTAGGGAATCTACAACTACACCCCTTGAAAGGCCCTTACTTGGTCTCCGTACTTAGACCATAGTTTTAGTCAACCTAACTACCCTACCATTCTGTAATAGGGGCCTGACCCGCCTCTTTTACAGAAAACCCTATTACGGAATCCACAAATGATCCCTCGAAGGCCCTGAATTGTATTAGGGATTCCCTGTCAATTTGTCGCACGGGAAGGTAGTATAGGAGAACACGGGCGATAAGAATACGCAGTTACGCTACGGACGAAACGGTTTGCTAATGGAAGCTAACTTTTGTTGTGTTTGGACTGCCTAACAGGCAAAGTGACAACAAAAAAAAATCCAAAGTGGAATAAAACGGAGATGCCAGGTAAGTTTGAAGTTTTTGTTGCAATTTCTTATTTATTTTTGATATTTTCAAAGCATTACAAGTACGAAACACAATTTACTTTCTTCAAAAAAAACTATTAATTTCGTACGCCGGTTTACTAAGGTTATTGTTCAAATTGAATAAAATTTCGCATCTAATCAATAAATGGCAGTAAAAGTCATGTGTGTTAAAAATGTGCAGGTCTTATAAGAGTACGTAGTGCTTAGGTATGTAGGAGTACGCGCGTACTCTTATACGACTGTTGTTAAAGATTGTTTTTTTTTTTATTTTCAGTAAGTCCCGAAGGAAAGAGACTACCGACCGAAGTCTATGGTCAATTATGGATCTTGTAAATGCAAGGAAGCGAGTTAATGATGGTGAATCTATAAAGGCGGTAGCCCGTTCATTGGAAGTGACTGAAGCCACTCTTCGTAAGAGGCTGAAGAGATCCACACCAGCTACATCTCTGGGGCAATACGAATTCTCGAACTTCACGATCCTCGCGAACTTCGAGAACTTCACGAACTTATGAACTTTGCGAACTTTGAGGACTTCACGAACTTGACGACTCTCCATTTCTGCAACTCTATCTCTCTCTCCAGCTCTCCGGCCTTCCAGCTCTGCAGCCCTTCAGCTCTCCGGTTCTCCAGTGCTCCAGTTCTCCAGCTCTCCAAATCTCATACAAATGTGGGCAACTTTATTTGCGATTTATGTGTTGATTGAAGTTTGCGTACTCTTATCGACCCTCGTGCGTACTCTTAAACGTCCGTATGTCTAAGAGTTCGCAAATCCCTTTTTGTAGTTTTTAGTTTGTTATTAAAAAAAAATTAACATTCCTTATTGTCGGCCATAATTTAATTAGAATGCTACAGATTCTTTCAATTAAAAAAAAACTGATTCGTAAAATGTATCTGTTTGTTTTTTTTCACCGCTTTGAAGCTTAAGTGCGTACTCCTATACCACCTTACCCTACGGTACTAATATTTGAGTGCCGATTTTGTGGTAGCACTGAATTAACCATATCGATATTGTAAAGCCTTTTACAATAGTTTATAGTAATTTCGGAGATACAAGATAGTTAAACACGCCACCAAAGTCGCATGTTTAAATATTCGCTTATAGATGTCTCAACCATATTATGATTGCGGTGTCAATAAACTACAGAGAATTTGACTATACACTCTTTTATCATGCGCGTTTTTTTGTAAATACCATACACTTTCCTCTTGTCAATGTAGATAAAGGGCAGTACTTTTTCACTATTCGAATTTCTACACGGGGAACGTACTCTTCGTTTTTTTTTTTGTGTATGAAGCAGCCCGCGCAGCCATTTCCGTGTCTGCGCTATCGATAAAATCTTGCCCCGGATGGACGAAAAAAAATTCCGCAGCAAGGGCCATCTAATACTTGGTTATTTCCGTATTCAGTTCGATCCGTATTTTCCTCAGTTCGTAAACCATTTATCCGCGGATTCGAGAAACGAGCGAATATGCCACGTGCTCGAAGAAACAGGAAGATCGAGGCGAAGAGTGCGCAAAAAGCAAAGAAACGAATGGAGAAATGAGGGGAAAAAGAGATTTCCGTAAACGCGGAAAATTCGTCGAGTTATGCGTAACTGGTGCGAGTGTTGTGTGATTTGCGACGAGGAGAGCAAAGTAAAGTGGAGGCGTGAAAATTCCATAAGGACGAGAACGATACAGCTATAGATGGAGCAAGGACTAGGAAAAGAAATGGAGGGCAGAGAAACGGTTTATTTAGAGAGTGGGAGGCCAAACTGGGACATTGCCAACAAATTCGAGTTACTCGAGTAGCGAGTATAGTAAAGTGGTGGTTGCGGAGCTTTCGTCGGGGGGTAGTTGGGCGCGCACACGTTGCGAGTCTACATCGTACACAGCGGATATACTCCAATATACAGGGTGAGTCGTTAAGTAACGTTCAAAGGGAAAATCCAGATGACTCGTATCAAGTTTTCGAGAATTTTTTTTTATTTTCATTTTTCCCTTTTGTGTATGTACTTTTCTCGCCATTTCTTTTTACGCGTCTTACTTATAGTGCGCTATTGAGCAAGAAATAAATTGTCAACTGAACACAAACGTAAATGCCTTAGATTTTTATCAAGAGGTAAGGCAGTATTGTTGTCTAGATCGCTGTTTTGGGGGTGATTTTTAGGATGGTATATCTGTTAAAGTATTACAGGATGGACGGTCGGGCAAAAAGTTAGTCCAAAGTGGGCGAATCGTGGATTTGAAAGTCTAGATCATGTCGTACATGTTTAGCCTTACAAATAGCTAATTTACTATTAAATTAACACTTATAAATGTTATGTTACCACTTTTAATAATAATTGAAGTCAAATTCGACAATATTGGCGTGCGCTTGACTGAGGTTTTGTCAGTGACTGTACATCTGTTTCAACTATCCAACAAACAAATTTCTCAATTATTAAATTTAATTAATACGTTCAGGTGATTTTATTATCAATAGTTACCCAAAAACTCAATAAATCTTGAATTTTCCAGTGATTGCTATTCATTCATCGTTAAAAAAGGCGATACTCCTCATTACTTTAATTCATTTCTCAACAATTCCTCAGTCGATTTATTTGGAACTTAGCATAATCAATCGCTTGATCCTAAATCTTGATGCTGTTGAAGATTGCATCGTTGGGATGCAACGAAAATTCGTCTTTATTTTCATTACTTTCTGAACTATTTATTGCCTGTTTACGTTATGGATCTCTCGTAATAATTTTTATTAAAGATGTTACAGTGTTTTTGTGGACTAAACGTGCCAAAAAAATAGGGCAATACGAGAAACAAAAACAATTTCGTTGCACTCCAACGATGCAAACTTCGATACCATAAATCTTGACGATCTAATATTTTCAGAATTTACGGCGATTTAGTTCCATTCGTTTTGCAACCATTAACGTCTGCAGAAGCTGTTTTCCCAAAAGTGACCGTGTTAAATCCATATGTTTATAACCACTAAATTATTTAGTAAAAAATTCTAAAATAATTCATGTATTATTCTATAAAGTCTATAAAGAACTATCATCCTTCGAATTTTCAAGAATTTTGGCGATTTTTTAATATCTATCCTGTAATAGCTTAAGGGACCATTCCAGTGTAAAATTTTTTCAAAATCTTTTTTTTTTGCATTACCCAAAAATATGGATTTTCATGAACATGCTGTTAAATTTTGGTCGCCAAATTCGAATTATTCTGGTAGCTATAGCCTTTGTTAGAAAAAGGGATTCGACCAGCTGCGTGAGACCTGGCGCTAGTCAACGACGTTTTTCTTGAAACGTCGTTTTTCAAAACGGTGAAAGATTTTAAACAAAGAGTTTTCAAGCTATTCGTCTCAAATTTTGCCACGTCATTCCTTAACGTCGTAAGGAAGCGTTTTTTTAACCTTAAAATTCCACATTTAAAAAAATGGAAAACTGTCAAACAATGCCCAATTTGACACTTAATTTTGAAATGGCCAGCATTTTGTTCATTTTCATCGAAAACAAAATCCTCCGTACACCTCTACAGTTTTTCGTAATGATTAATAAACTTCTTGGTTTTTTTTTCTTTTAGTCAACTTTGGAGGAGTAGGACTCTCCACCGTCAGGCGCGATTTTTTTTAGGCATCATTTTGCAGTGGCCAAACAAATTATACAAAAAACAAAATTGAAACATTAATATTTTTTTTATGTACAACATAAGTCATTTGAATAAACGAAAAAAAATCGGACTGATTATCGAATTTTATTTAAAAAAAAATCATGAAAATCCGCAATTTTCAAGCCAGTCACACTGGAATGTTCCCTTAAACTGTTCTAGTTTTTTTCTGACATTTTTTATACATGTTCATTGATCTTTTAGGAACATGTACAAATAAAAAAAAACGCATTATCATGAACTTTTGTACATTTGTTTTCAACGATGTGTGGAAAACGCCCCCAATTGGCGACTAGTGTGGTGGAGTTTTTATGAATATGAAATAAAAATTAAACATAATCAAAATGCTAAACTTTGATTATCAATTTTTGCTATTTTTCTGATCATTCTACGAGTTATATAAGACACTAACAAAAAATGATTCCGCCTCAATTCTGCTACCAACGTTGAAAAACAGTCTACTGAAGGTTTATGTCAAATCTGAGTTCAATCGGCTAATTGATTATCGAGATATCGTGATTGCCGGTTTGAAAAACATAGTTTCGAGAAAAATGCGTTTAAGGGGGTTGCTCAGTAACAATTTGCTGAAATTTATTTAGGATATTTGCTGAACAGGTGTTACGACTTCTTGCAAAATTTCAAGTCATTTGTCTGCATGATTGTTGAACAATTAATTATTGAAGTTAGGCTCTTATACACTGGTGACGTAGCAAAAGCTATACGATAACATTGATAAGGCCCTCACAACATGATAAAAATCTTAAAAATTGAATACAAAAAGGTGGAAAAAATTCTTGCCATTTTTATGAATAATTTCAATGAAGAGTTTTGTCTGCCACGTTACCGAGATATTCTTGAAATGAAAGAGACAATTTTAGCTGATTTGCTTAAAACGATAAAGCGCTCTACAACACGTGACAACGTTGCTGTCAAGTCGGCCATTTTGAATAGGCGCCACAATTAGAAGCGCATCAACTATGGCTTCCTCGTTATAAATTTCTTACCAAGATTTCATGAAGAATAGTTACATATTTTTTTCTATTATTGTTATTTTTGTTCCGCATAATTACAAGAGAGAGAGAGAGAGAGAGAGAGAGAGAGAGAGAGAGAGAGAGAGAGAGTAATACAACACAAAATGTACGCAAAAAAGGATAATTAAAATTTCTTTATTACCAATGAAACAAACGTAACGGATATTCGGAAGAGTACAACAAATATTGAGGCCAAGCCGTGTTTTGGGGTGGGAGTCGGAAATTTGATCGATCAATATTCAGAAGGACCAAGATTTGAAATTGAATAGTTAACGAACGTTCCAATATAAATGGATCAGTCTTATGATAGTCTGTAAAATAGTTAATAAAAATTGCAAATACAAATATCTGGAAATTGATTTATAACAAAAATATAAGGTTTTTATACCTCTCATTATAGAAAAATAATGAGAGGTATATGAAAAAATTTACAGCTGGTCCGACATTGGCCCAATACTGCGCCAACTCTCCTGTATAGTTGGCCATTCCCTGGCATAAATGTCGGCCCATTAATGGACCATTGTCGGAATGATATCTTCGGGCCAAGACTGGCTGACATCGGACCGACATTGGACTCAAAATCGGCCCGACACTAGTGCCAAGGTTGGCCCAAGTTACAGCCAAGACTATGCCATCGTTGATATTAAGAGCGGCCTGACGCTTGTGCCAACGTTGGCCCAAGTTCAAGCCAATATCGTACCAACGTTGGTCCTGTCCGTAACCAACAGTGATACGATAATGTCCCGAGAGTCCACCGATATTAAGCATATTATGGCCGTTTTTTGTTTAATATATATGGTTATGTGCAGCAATAAATACAATATTTTCTCAGAATAGCAAAAATAGAATTTATTATTAATTCAAGTAAGTACAGATATTGTAATTTATTATATATTATCATTGTACTTATTATATCAGACTTATTTCTCAAATAATATATTAAAGAATAACGAAACATACTGGTTGGTGGCACTAGTTTGAAATTCACTATCATCGTCACTGGTATCTTCTTCACTTGTGTTAAAATTTTTTAGTTGTTTACTTTCACCCTGTTCGTTTTCATCATTTTTATCGTCCCCATGTTCAATCAGTTCTTTCACACACTCAAGAGTATTTTCACATTCGCTTTTTTTTTTATATTATTTTCGGGGATTTTTTTCTCCGTCAAACATGACTCTTTCGATTCATGACACATTTTTCGTGCTTCACTGACAGTGTATTCCAACATCATGTTTTTCCGCCCTTTTTTCAGTTTATCATATCGCTTTTGTTTATTCATATTGAGAATACGGTAGGAGTATAAGGGAAAAAATTATTATTGCACGAAAAAGCGACGATGGACTCTACTGTTTGTTGGCGGTCTGCATCGATACAACACTAAATGACGACTCGCGAGCAGTTCATAAGATACGTAACGGGAAGTGTTACCGGCCCGTGATCGGTTCGAGCTATCCATGCCAACAGTCGGTTCTTCGTCGTTAGCCGATACTGTCCCGACATTGGTTGTAATCAGCGTGATACATCTTACGAAAGTCAATGCACGTCATATTCGTCACAAAGCCGCTCGGGATCATGTGACAGGAACTTACAGCGCAGACGTAGTTTCAGCCGCTCGTCGACAGATGAATCTGTAGCGATCGAGAGCGACATGCGTACACGTTACCGACGTCAGTCTCGTAAAGTTTCATCCGATACAGAGAAGACAGCATGACAAAAATCGGTCACAAATTATCGGTCACTCGGCACTTGAATTACTGGGTGACGATCCAACTAAAGACGATACGGTGGGACCGGATATTCTTCCAGAAATCGCCGATAGATGGAATAAAATATTCCAAGTAGGTTTGGACAAAGGTGCAAGAAAAGAGCTAGTCAAGAAATACCCAGCGAGCGGAAATTGTACCTTCATGAAAGCACCAGCAATGAACCCCGAGATAAAATCGGTCTTGAGCTCGTCGGCCACCAAGTCAGATTATTTTCAGTCTCTTTTCCAAACCCAACTCGGTGCAGCAATCGGCGGTGTAGGTTTCGCACTGACAGAGCTCGTCAAACTTGAGAACAAGGCGGCCGATAAAGAAATAATCTCTCTAATTTCTACAATAAGCAACGCAGGAAGAGTCATGGTCGACCTCCATCACGGAATGTCAATGGCCAGAAGATATGCGATTGTGACAGGATTGAACCCGTTGGTCAAGACGGTTGCCGAGGAGTGCCCTGTGGACTCCTTACTATTCGGGAAAGAGTTGACTGAAAAAATGAAATCTGCCCAATCGATAGAAAAATGGGAAAAAGACGTTTACAAAGCCCGTCTAAAAAAATCCAGAACTAAAACCGTCTACGTCATCTGGTCAGAGGTGGGTGAAAAACAGCCCATCCTCGGGAAACTGGAGGCCCTTCCCGGAAAAATTTCAAGAACAACCATCACCAGGGAGGGCAGCAATCGAGACAGTCAGAGCGGACCCGCCAGGGAAAACGCTAGGGGTAATGATGCTTGCTGGAAGACTTAAAAAAATTGTCCAAGCATGGCTATCTATAACATCAAATCATGACATAATTCAGACGGTTTTAGGATATAAAATTCCCTTTGCATCTCGGGTATTCCAAAATCGAATCCCAGTCGAGCCAGTTCTTTCTCGTGAAGAAAAAATGTCGCTCAAAAATGTTATTGCCGAGTTAGCTGACAAAGGCGCAGTTTCGACTTGCGAGCCCGCTCCAAATCAATTTCTGTCAGCCTACTTCACGGTGGATAAACCAAATGGGGATAAAAGATTCATTCCGAATCTTAGAACATTAAACGAGTTTATAGTCGCTCCGCACTTTAAAATGGAGAACATGAAAGTAGTGTCAAAATTACTCTTCCACCGATGCTTTATGATGACAATAGATTTAAAAGACTGGTATTTTTTTATTCCCATAGCGAAAGAACATAAAAAATACTTGCGATTCATATTTGATCGAAAAACATTCGAATTAAATTGTATGCCATTCGGGTTGTGTACCGCTCCATACACTTTCACAAAACTGTTAAAACCAGTTGTACATGCTTTAAGATTTAAAGGAGTGATATTGGCAATGTACTTAGACGACCTACTCATTACGGACACGTCAAGTCAAGCATGCTCACAAATAACGACACAAGCTAAAGAATTGTTCGAGACACTAGGTTTTGTACTCAATCTTAAAAAATGCCAATTGAATCCATCCAGACAATGCGAATTTTTGGGCTTCGTTCTGGATAGCTTCGATCTTTGCATAAGACTAACGAATAAAAAGAAACAAAATATTCTCGACATAGCTCAAAAGTACCACAAAAAGAAAAAATGCAAGATACGAGAATTTGCTGGTCTTGTTGGAAAACTAGTTGCCGAGTGTCCTGCTGTCAAATATGGCCAGGTATACGTTAAGGGTCTAGAGCGTGAAAAGTTTTTGGCATTAATTTATAATGACGATAATTACGAGAAAAATATGAGCATATCGTCAAACACTAAGACAGACATCGAGTGGTGGATGAATAACATTCCAAACGCCTCGTGTTCCATCCGTACATCGGGCTACAGCTTAGAAATTTTTACTGACGCATCCAAGACAGGTTGGGGCGCTTTTTGTAATGGGAAAAAGCACACGGTTGGTGGACGTCCGAACAGCAAGACGAGCACATAAATTTTCTCGAACTACAAGCAGTGTATAATGGCCTCAAGTGCTTTGCGAAAGATACGCAATCATGTGACATTCTCTTGAGAGTCGACAATACGACTGCCGGTGCGTATATTAACAGGTTTGGGAGCGTTCAATTTCCAAAACTGGCAAATCTCAGTAAAGAAATCTGGCAATGATGCGAATCCCGTAATCTCTGGCTATTCGCATCATACATAAAGTCAAAAGATAATACAGAGGCCGACCGCGAATCACGAAGTCTTTCCAAAGAAACCGAGTGGGAATTAGTCGATTGGGCCTTTAGACGAATCGAAAAAGCGTTTGGCATGTTCGATATTGATTTATTCGCATCCAGCAGGAATGCGAAAGTTACACGATTCGTGTCATGGCATATCGACCCCGAATTAATAGCCGTAGACGCGTTTACCATATCCTGGTCTGAACAACATTTTTATGCCTTTCCGCCTTTTTCGATCATACTGCGTACCTTACGAAAAATCATAAACGACAACGTGGAGGGCGTAGTAGTGGTTCCGAACTGGCCGACCCAAAGTTGGTTTCCGCTATTTAGGAAATTAATACTATCCAAACCGATCTCATTCAAACCTCACGAAGAATTGTTATCGGGACCTTACAGCGAACCTCATCCACTATCGAAGACGCTTACATTGGTTGCAGCGCGACTATCAGCGAAGCATTCCGGATCAAGGGTGTGCCAGAATCAGCGCAACCAATAATTCTCGCATCATTATCCGATAGCACTCGGAAACAATACGATGTAACGTACAAAGTGTGGTGGGAGTTTTGTCGGGAAACCGAAATCTCGCCGTATCGAGCGTCAGTATCGCAAGTTCTTGAATTTTTGGCAATGCGATTTGGAAAGACTAAGTCATACAACACAATGAATTGCCATCGCTCGGCTCTATCGCTGATATTAGTTGAAAAAATTGGTACTGACGAGCGAGTGAAAAGATTTTTTAAGGGTGTTGCTAATAAGAAGCTCCAAAAGCCAAAATACGCAGCTACATGGGATCCTCAATGTGTCCTCGATCATTTGCAAAACTTCGGCACAAATGAACAAATGCCGCTTGCAAAATTAACTGTCAAACTTGTAACGCTCCTCGCGTTGATAACCGCCCAGCGAGTTCAAACACTTTCAATGATTCGAGTTGAAAATATCTCTGTCATAAATAATGTAGTACAAATTCATATAACGGACCGCCTGAAAACATCAGGTCGTAATCGCAATCAACCACTCCTAATCGTACCCTTTCTTAACGAACAACCGCAACTATGTGTAGCTTCTACAATTTTGGTTTATATTGAGAGAACAAAACGTATCCGTCACGCAGAAGATACATTCCTGTTCATTACGTATAAAAAACCCTTTCGTACGGCTACCTCGCAGACAATTAGTCGATGGATCAGAGAAACTATAAGCAAAAGCGGAGTTGATACTACAATTTTTACCGCACATAGCACTAGACATGCCGCAACATCTAAAGCGTTGAGAAAGGGAGTCAATATTGAACTAATTCGTCGAGCCGCTGGATGGACTCAAAACGCTGATGTGTTCACTAAATATTATAACCAACCTGTGATTCGATCACAAGACTTTGCGTCAGCAATTTTCGATGAGAATATTTAAAAAAGTTCATAACAAAGATATGTTCAATGCACAATGTTTGTATTTGGACTTTATAACTTAATGAATAAATAACATAAAACGATTCATCAATAAGCCGTTACGCTCGCAACCTTCTTTAAACATCTACACGTATGATCTAGAGGACGAGACGGCGAAATAAATATAATACTACGATTGAACGAACTTACCTTAAGTGAGATTCGATCTGGATTATATGAGCCGTCTCGTCCGAATAGATCAGTCCCACCAGGATAACCCATACCCTTGTTGCGATCTGGACTCTTTAAAAGTAATGGCGTATAGCTGCGACAGACAGGGCCTAATAAGGTAGAGCGGGAGAGGGCGCCACGTGGCTTCCTTTCTTTGAATGGACTGTGGATATTCTAGCAGTAATAACGTTACTACACGTATGATCAAGAGGACGAGACGGCTCATATAATCCAGATCGAACCTCACTTAAGGTAAGTTCGTTCAATCGTAGTATTATATTGCATAGTTCCTTTTTTATAAACAATTTTCTGACGATTTTCTCATGGCATTTTCTACTTTTTGTTTTAGAAATGCGCCATTTTTACAAAAAAAATATATCAAAAAAATCCTACGTACTTCTAAAGCTATTCTTATATATAATCGAAAAAACTTTAGTGTCTCATTATAACTCCAAAATTATAGGAGCTGTTGGTCCGGCCGTTGACCTTCCAAAAATAAAGGCGTCATCGGAAAAATGTTGCACAGTCGCCATTTTGACATGTATCGCTGTGAAAAAATAATTTTGTATTCAATTACGTGTATAATAAAACCCCTATTTTGTAATTCCGATTTATTTTATGATTTCGATGAAAAAAAATCACAAAATATGCCCTTTTTTTGGCCTCTAGAGTGGCTCAAGGCCTGATTCAAATTTATACAATAAATTTATACACATTTGATTAAAATTTATACAATAAATTCTTTGTCGTATAATGAATGTACTCTCCAAATTTTTAATCGATTGTCTACACCATTTTTATAAAATTTCACACCGTTTTTATAAAATTTACAATTGCAGAAACACTTTTTAACATAGAGCATTTATGACACTGATTATGACACTGATGACAAATTTTTCATAATGTACCAAGTGATTTGACTGTTTTTCATAACATTTAAAAAAAAAATTTCACACGATTTCGTGCCATAAAATTTCCATTCAGCGATGAGCGTAGGCAGTTAAAATATCTCCTTATGTTAAAAAGGCTTTTTTAATTGTAAATTTTATGGGAACGGTGTAGACGATCGATTTAAAATTTGGAAGGTGCATTTAGTATATGAGAAAGAATATACTGTATAAATTTGAATCAAATGGTAACACTTCACTAATTGTCCCGAAACTCCTTAATCGACGATTGTGATATTTTTCACTTTGGCTTTTTCCTTTCCATCTTTTCATTTTCGGCGAACACGAAAATTGCATCTGCGAAGGATGTTTGACAGCTGCGCGCTCACGATGTGGCGTTCATATCTGAGCTAAGTGATACCATCTACAGATAACTGACTTGCGCGTTTGCCAAATTTCAACTTGGTTAATAACGAATTCGCGATGTAAATAAATAAAAAACGATTAATAACATTTCTGAACAGTAAATTATATGTATTCCACATATCTATTAGCTGGAATTTGTTTATTTTACGTAACCGTAAATCGATCGCGGTCCCGGAGCGTATCCCTTGTAATTTCTAGTACTCGGCTAATTTTATGAGTATCATTAAACGGTTTTGACAGACGTATTCAGAAAGGTTTGTAGAATAAAACAATACAATAAAAAAACGTTTTTTTTTTTTCAAACTTCTAGACAAGAATACTATCTTGAAAAATAGGTTTGAGCGAATCACTCACTAAAGTTCAGATGATAAAAAAAATTCTTATACCAGTCTAAACGGTTCTCAATTGCTTTTGAAAACTTCAAAGAGGAAAGTACACACATAAAAAAAGAATAAAAACCGATGCAACAGGAGGACGCGAAAAAAAAAACAATTAAAAAAATGCGTTTGTCTCGAAAACTAAAAAAGATCGTAGAACACTGCAAAAAAAATATTTAATTAAAATAGGATCTATTTAAATTAAATCGGTTAAAAAATCGATTTTTCGTTTTCGACGGATTCTTATAATATAACCTTTCAAAAATATTCTCTGTAAATTTCAAGTTGGTCCGTTGAAAATTGGGGGAGTTGTGAGCGTTTACAGGTAGGTATTTTATCTACGTATAAACCTGACGTAAAACTTTAAACGCGTTTTTCTCGGAATGACTTTTTCAGAATCGGTGACCAAATATCTCAAAAACAACGAAACCGATCTGCTTCAAATTTCACAGACATTTTTTGTATATCAAAAGGCAGTTCTTAATCGAAGGATTTTTTTTTCAATGCATACTTTTTTTTATATCAAAGAAAATAGAGTTTTTTTTCACCGAAACTTCGACGATCAATTTCGATCGGCGACCATTTTTTGAAAAATCATTATTTTATTGAATCCTTCGATTAAAGACTAGATAATGCGGCACAGAAACTAAATTCATTTGGTTTTTTGATTTCAGATGATTTGTTCCCGAGCAAGAGTGGTCACCGCGAAGGACCTTTTTTCCACAGCGGTCTGTGGAATTTACTGTACCTCCGTCGTTTATAAATATGTCCTAATAAGAAAATTGTCAAAGATACTTGAAATGATACCCTTTACAATGAAAAAAAGTTAAAAACCTGCACCCATTTCCCAAAAAAAAAATTCACGAAAACACCTTTTTTTCCGGCCGTGAACTAGGTGTAACCCGTTAACAGTCGCGACTATTTATGTATAGAAAGACTAACCCTTTTCCTTAACTGCAGAATGCCACAACAGTCTTCTAATGAAAACAAAGCCATGAGATTTTTGAGAGAGTGAATCGTGTATCATTTTTCCGTCTGTCTCTTTTGTCTTATACTACCAGATGAACCCAAATCACAGATTTATTAGAAATAAATAAAATATTTAGTTATTAGACAATATTAAATAGATCTTGATTTGAATAAATAAATATATTTAAAATAAATAATCTCAATAATGGAATGCAATAGAAAAAAAATTGATTTCACGAAAAATCTAGTTAATTCAAATAAACAAAAATCAAATAGACGCACCTAGTTAATATCAAAGGAATTTTTGTCAGTGTACGTGGAGGATGATTCGGATATGCATTGATACGAGACATCAAGGTTTTCCTTTTGACCGTCAATTTTCGCGCCACCCTGTATATGTACATAGAAAAATCCACACTGGGACACGTCGACGAGTGTTGCAGCTGAAAGACTGGCAGTCTCCAATACGTATAGGCGCATATGTGTGTGGCCGTAAAAGACAGAGGGATTGCGAGCGAGATAGAGGAATGAAGAGTATATGATTGAAAGGGAGCAAAGGTTCGGGAGGATGTGTGGGAGGTAAAGGGCAAGGACCAAGAGAGCCGAGTATAGAGAGATTGCTCTGAAGAACGCGTAATGCTCTGGGCCGTGGGAGCCTCGAAGAAAAGACGAGAAGAAAGAGACGAAGAAGAACAAGAAGAGTAAAGAGGAGGGGGAGGAGAAAGTGGACGAGCAGTACGAGGGGAGAGAGAGGAAAACAGCGAGGCGAGAACACTGTTTCTATTAGAGACAAAGAAAGAAACGAAGAAAGAGAAAAGGAAGCGGGCGGAAGAAAGAGAGAGAGAGAGAGAGAGAGAGAGAGAGAGAGAGGGGGAAAGAGAGAGAGAGAGAGACCTGGAGCTTTTACCCTCTCCAAAGAGGGAGAAAGAAATATGCTGGAAAGGCGTTGCTGCGGGAGGCTGTGGGAAACTGAGAGGCGAACAAACCCTACGACCGGGGAGGGCAGGGGGAGGGGTGGCAGTGGTGAACGATCTCAGAGGGCGAAGGGTTGCAAAAGGAGACCGAGGGAGAAAAAAAAAATGCCGTTCCGCGGCGTTATACTGCGAAGGTGGTTTAACCTCCCAGAAGAAAATTGTTTTCATTCGGGGATTAAATTGAAAAGAATCATGAAGAAATAAAAGGGGGGACAAAAGAACGTAAAAAAATAGACTCGCGGAGAAGGGAAAAATGTATATTTTCCGTGCCCTCCTATCTGGCCTTGCGCGACTCTTTTTTTGCCGCCTGTCATTAAGGCGTTACATCTGGGTAGAAAAAAAATGTTACCGTTTTTTTTATTGGCTTAAATTATGTATAAACATCACGAGCATGATCTACAAAAGGAACGATATGTGAAAAAAATTGCCTTAAAATATGTTTATAGCTCATTTTCCAAAGGGCCTCCGAGCGCTCCGTAAGGTACGAAACAGCCTGGACGGCTGTAAGTAGCAATTTGCAGTCGTTTGGTACAGTCGTTCAAAAAATCTTCAACGACCCAACAACTAAAGACCTACCATAATGCCTCGGTCGCTAAACACAGAATGCAAGTGAGATCTTCAATTCGGTTGTGTGGACGATAGCTCCTAAATCAGTTTTTAAATAATTCAAATGCTTTTTCCTCGAAACCACATTTTTCCAATCGGGATAACCAGTGCAGAAATTGCTGCAGGGATCCAATTGCATTCTTATACTTGTCCATACTTCCTTATAGGGATCCAATGGGTCATCGAATTGGTCAATAAAACGTCACGCTCGTACATTCGGTTCTAATCGGGATTCACCATTGTAATCCAATGAACGAATCCAATTTCAATCTCAAAGAATTTCCATACCATCAAACAGTATCCGATACGATTCTTGATGGATCCCATCGCATTCTATGGTGTTGAAGTTTGCATCGTTGGAACGCAACAGAAGCTCTATTTTACATTCTATTTTCCTTATTTTTATTATTACAGAAAAGTTTTTTTTATGGTCTTATAGATCGCTAGATAAATGTCTTAATAAAGGATTGACGGATTTTTGTATTCGAAATCTGCAAAAAAAGAAATTAAAGGAATTCAGTAAATAGGTATTAATTTTCATAGTATTCCAACGATGCAAACATTAACTTTATCGCATTCTATACGTTGAATTTTGTAAACGAAGTATATACATGTAGAAAATGAGTGGATCTTGAAAAGGTATGTCTTCTCTTAAAAAAGTATAAATGGCTAAAAACAGTAGACGTTAAAAATTGATTTGAATCTTTATTGTTTTTTTTTTATAATTTATTTGACGGCACTTTGGCATAATATCAGTACACACGTACACGTTCACGAAGCGTGCAGGTTATTTTTGTACTCGCCGAGTTTTTTCTCGCAATGTTTCATATATCTTCGATTTGGACGAGCGAGAATTCTGAAAAGGCCTTAATCGAGAAACAGTGCAGAATTTCATTGGAACTCAATCAGAACTTCCCATGTGCGGTGTCCCTAAAAAATCCCTATAGAGATGTGGGTGCATCGTGGGACCTCCCAACAAATTTATGCACTGAATCACGAAAGGATGTTTCTTTTTTTCGGAGATCCAACGAATCCCGGTTGAGAATTTAAAATAAAAAATTCTGAAACGACGTCAAACGGGAAATAGCGCGGAATCTACTTCGATTCCAATGTGGACTCCCTACATGCGGCATCTCTAGCAAATCTCTTTAGGGATGTGGTAGAATCTGGGGACTCCCCAACAAAATTTCTCCACGGGCTTTATCTCCTGGTCAACTTTTGTTTTGCTAGCTCGCTCTATTGCCCCTTTGACCTGCCATATCCCCGTTTCTTATTTTTTTTCATTTTTGCCGATCCCCCGTTTCTTTCATGGCTAATGTCATTTCCTTCCCCTATTTTGTTGGATTTCCGTTCATAATGTATCGAGCTTCTTCCCTCTGGCAAACCTTTGAGCCGCCATTTTGTAGTTTTTTCATTAAATTTTTTTTTGTCCACGTCAACACATGTAGATTAAACTATCCAAATTTTATTTTGTTTGCTTTTGTAGTAGTTGATAAATAAAAAAAACCAAAAAGTCTTATTTTTCGGTGAGTTACATAGAAAAGGCCTTAATAAACTGGAGGACGTACGATATCGGCTTTGGTCGTACACGCAGCCGGCTGAGAGATGTGATTTTAAAAGCATTCGAGTTCGTGGGCCGTCCTCATAGTGGCGAATTGACTACACACTTAATATTATATGCATATAACGGGTTTCAAATATACTTTCCACGTATATACACTACTCCAAAGAATTAAAGGAACAGAACATTTCTTCCTTTTTTTTTTAGCGTTTTTTGAAGCGCTGAATCTCTGTGAAAAATGGTCGTTTCGAGATGAAAAAAAAGCATTTTGAAGCTTCGAGTCTCTAGTTGTGAGATATTGTCGCGAAAATTTTTGGTGAGTTACGTTTATCTCGCAATCATGAAATATAGCACGAGACAAAAATTTTAAATTTTTTTTTTTTTTTTTTTTCAAGAGTCCACGGACTCGGGAATTTTTTTTTCAGTTGAACCAATGCATACGTCAGTTAGCTTGTTTATTCAGTTACAGTTTTGTTTTTTTGTCAGTCTTTCTACCTCAATTTTTTGCTGAGATATCCGAGTTTGAATGAGAAAGGATCCTTTTGTCTTTGATCATCGATATCTCAGCAACCATTAATCGCATAGGGAATTAAGAGGCAGTTTTGAAAACTTGATTACGTTTCCTACAAGGTCCTTTTATTGATTTTTGAGACACCATTTTTTTCCACCTTTAACATCATCTTGAAAAAAGTACAAAAAATGACTTTTTCTGGTGTTTCTGTAAATCTACCACTACTTTACAAATATTCATGGAAAGACTAACGTTGTCAGGTTTTTTTTTCAGCTTAATGTACCCCCAATAGCCCAGCAAATTTTCTAATTGATCCATCGAACCGTTTTTCCGGACCGATTGATCAAAGTTTTACAAAACAATTAAAGGAACAAGTGTATTGTTCCTAAACATCGTATAATCATCATCAAAATGAAAAGACCAATTTTTTCCCACTTTTTTCACAACTTTGCACTAGTTACTCGTTAAATTGAAGACCAAGAAATTTCAAAAAAAAATTATTTTTGATTTTCTTTTTTAAATCTGTAAAACATTTCAGGAAATAATACTGACTCATATTAGACACCATTCGACCTTTGTGTGTACCATAATTTCACTCATCTTCAATTGCATTAATTAAAAGTTGATACTCTCAAATTTGTTTTTGTATTAAAAAAAAAAAATTTATTCATTTTTCGAAATTTTTATTTTCTTGAATTTAACAAGGAACTAGTGCAAAGTTGTGGAAAAAAGTCGGAAAAAAATTGCCCTTTTCATTCTGATGATGGTGATACGATGTTTAGGAACACTTGTTTCTTTAATTGTTTTGTCAAACTTTGATCAATCGGTCCGGAAAAACGGTTCAATGGATCAATTTGAAAATTTACCGAGCTATTGGGGGCACATTAAGCTAGAAAAAAACCTGGCAAGGTTAGTCTTTCCATGAATATTTGTAAAGTAGTGGTAGATTTACTGAAACACCAGAAAAAGTCATTTTTTTGTACATTTTTCAAACTGATGTTAAGGGTGGAAAAAAAATTGTTTCTCAAAAATCAAGGAAAGGGTCTTGTAGGAAATGTATTCAAGTTTTCAAAAATGCCCCTTAATGCCCTGTGCGATCATTGGTTGTTACGATATCGATGATCAAAGACAACGGGATCCTTTTTCATTCAAAGTCCGATATCTCAGCCAAAAATTGACGAAGAGAGACTGACAAAAAACGAAATTATAGCCGAATAAACAAGCTAAGTGAGCTATCTATTGATTCAACTGAAAAAAAAAATTCCCGAGCTTGTGGACCCTTGAAAAAAAAACAAAAAAAATTGAAAATTTTTGTCTCGCGCTATTTCTTATGATTGCGAGATAACTGTAGCTCATAAAAAAAATTTGCCAAAAGATCTGAAAACTAGAGACTTGAAGCTTCAAAATTATTTCACTTTCATCTCGATACGACCATTTTTCACAGAGATACAGCGCTCCAAAAAACACTCAAAAAAGGGAAGAAATGTGCTGTTCCTTTAATTTTTTGGAGTCGTGTGTGTATATATATGCGTATGTGCGTGGGTGTGCGTTTGTGTGTTTTAATACTATGTGCGAACAGACGTCGTGCACAAGGACACTAGAATGAATCATATATATTGATCGTTCGACCGAGCATTGTTAATTAACAATCACAGCTGTGCTGCTCGGACGAATACATCAGAAGCTTTGATTACTTTGGTCCTCAGCTGCGAATTGGAATGGAAACATCGCTCTCCGTCTCGTATACAAGAGAGTGGAGAGTTTATATATGTGCACCGGCGTATGTCTTGCGTGTGTGAGTGCGCGCGCGCTCCGAATCGCGCTATACGTAAAGACGTAATTTATTATGTGTTGTTTATTTTTATTATGATTTTTCCCAACGATAATGATTATGATGAGAGGGAGATAACGAAAATGGACGGGAAATGATGTGCGTGGGAACAACGATGTATTATCATTTTTAGAGGTCGATAGATTTTGAGGGGGAATATTGAGAAATTAATGCATTCGAGCAGAATAAACCTTAGGCCCATTCTTTTATTGGTTATATTATTGAGGGAAAACAATATATTCAACGCGTATATTGTGAAGAGGATATGTTTATTTTAGCGGGTCTGTGTGAGCTTGACATTTTTTAAATGCGATTTTATCTTTTTAAATGTGATTTTATCTTATCTTTAATTTGTAACAATGATTTTGTAAAAGTTCAAAAAGTTGATTGAGTTATGACGATTTTTGTACAGGATCAGACGCTCGATTTGCTTGCTATGGCGAACCACCCCGGTGCAATTTATCCTTTTTGTTTGGCGTTTTTCTCGAAACTATGTTTTATGAAACGGTGTAGGTCGTATCTCAAAATCTATTTATCCGATTCACTTCAAATTCGGACAGAGCATAATTTATAATATTTTCTATCGAATGACCTGATTACTTTTTCATATGTTGATTCATTTATTACCTAATAACAAATGTTTAAAATGTTTTTTTTTGTTACGAAAGTCGAACTCTTATGCTACAGTTTGCCATATTCGTAATAGTCAACATTTCAAAAAGTATCCGCTCATACGAAGGTTTTATTAGTATACTGAAAGTACATTTTTTATTTTTCATGAAAAATCTTATGACGTTGAAGTTTGGATCGTTGGAACGAAACAAAAACTAATTCTTTATGATTATTCGAATTTTTTATTGTCCAAAAAAAAAGGTTTTGGATAATGATGAAAACAACGAAGAAAAAGGAGAAAAAGAAATATCGTTGCGTTCCAACGATGCAAACTTCAACGTCGTCAAATTTCTACACTTGCCAGAACGATCTACACTGATTAGCCACAAAATACAGCGGCACTTTGTTTAAATAATAACAACGTCATTGGTTATCAATATTTATCATTAAAAAAATCAATCTTGGCAAAGTCATGCACTAATTGTGTGTAAAAATTGCTAAGTCGTCGTCCCAATACTTTCATGAAAAAAAAAAAACAATATGTTTAAATTATATATATAGATCAGAGGATATGACTGGGTAACAATATATAATTTATTGATATTGACTCAAATAGCAAATAACTAGTAAATGGCCACATTGATTTAAATGACCAATTTTTTTTTTTATATACAGGGTGGACCATTTAACGTGATTACCCCAAAATATCTTTGTTGCCTTTAGAGTGACGAATAAAATGTCAGGAGGTAATTTGATTGATTTCAAAGGGCTGAAAAAGGATTTCAAAGTGGTGAAAAATTCATTTTTGTCAAGGTCATAGTTTTTGCGTTCTCAAGGTCATTAGTGGTTTTTCAAATGGGAACATGTTTTTTTTTTTACTAAGACGTTGTAGCGGATATTCAGACGAATCCAACGACCTATGATATCATGACCTTGAAATGATTTTTCACCAAAATACACGTGTAAAAACGGGAAATCGTGATGGTATTGACAATAAGAATATCCGAATAATGTAATTGAATTTTTTGTACAGAAAATTTATTGTAACAAATGTTCGAAGTGATGGCCATTAACCTCGACACATTTTTTAAGACGTCGGATGAATGATTCTCTTGACCTTTGAATAGTTTCTGGTGTGATAGCGGCGCAGGATATCCAACGAATACAATAATGTCAATAGTCGGAGATGTTTCTGATGTTTGTAAATACTGGCATTGTAACGTAGTAAAACTGTAGTAGAGTGAAGAATGTTTACCATCTACCAATATTAGAATCAGTAAACAAGTGTATCCATCCAAAGTAAAATGTAATAACCGTATCGAAAATGGTATTGTACAGTCAAGCGAACATGCGAGAACGAATGACAAGAAAGAGTCGTGCAGACTGTGCGGGACGGAAAGAATGAATTTGGAGGATATAAGGCAGTGTGAGAAATTTAGGAGAACGATAAGTAGGGATATGTGGAAGAAGGTGGATAAACTCTTTAATGAAACAAAGCAGATAGCATTTGGGATGAGCTGCTAAATGGAGAAATCAAGCCCGTATTATGTGAACGTGTAAGAATGTTCCAGGAAAAGATGCGGACTAAACAAAACAAAAACCAAAAAGGGTACAAGTTGATCATGTATAACGGAAATGTAATAATAGAGAAAAGAGATTAATAGGAACCAAAGAAAAGATTATATGTAGACGTAAGAGAAATATATGTTCTCTTATAGAGAAATATAAGAGAAAAATATGTAACCGCTGTAAATTGATGTAATATTCTTCAAGTATTACTGGATGGATATTTAAAAAATCGCCAATATTCTTGAAAATTTGAGGCCTGATAGTTCTTGATAGAATACATGAATTATTTTAAAATTTTTCACTAAATAATTCAGTAGTTATAAACATATGAATTTAACATGTTCGCTTGTGGGTAAATAGCTTCTACAGACGTTAATGGTTGCGAAACGAATGAAATTAAATCGCCGTAAATTCTGTAAATATTATATCATCATGATTTACCGTCAAGCGAATGATTATGCTAAGTTTCAAATAAATCGACTGAGTAATTGTCGAGTAATTAATTAAAGTAATGAGCAGTATCGCCTTTTTTAACGATGGATTAATAACAACCATTGGAAAACTCAATATATATTGAGTTTTTGGGTAATTATTGATAATAATAAGATGATCTGAACGTATTAATTAAATTTAAATATTGAGAAACTTTTTTGTTGGACAGTTGAAACAGATGTACAGTCACTGACAAAACCTCAGTCAAGCACACGCCAATATCGTCGAATTTGACTTCAATTGTTATAAAAAGTGAAAAATTAACATTTCTAAGTGTTAATTTAGTATTTTTTTGTATTTTAATGTTTTTTTCCTAAGGTACACGCTGTTCGCGTTTGTTACCTATTTTTTCCCCTCCACTGTGACTGTTTCTTTCCTCCTTTTTCCACACTCCTTTTTTCCCACCTTTCCCCCCCCCCCTCTCCTTGCGGCCGCAGCCGACTTCCTCCTCTGTATCATATATTCATCATGACATTTCTGTCGTGGGTATAGGGAAACTGCGGAAAACCTATAACCAATACAGCCGGTCATCAAGTTCGCCCCCCAGTCGTGGAACTAGTCTCATTTCGCCGCGAAATGCCGAAGAAAAACATTTCACGACGAAATGTACGCGACTGGGATTTGAACCCGGGACTTCCCGGTCCGCAGGTTTAGTGGCAAACACGCTAACCACTAGACCATTGCACCGGTTGTGTTAATTTATTATTAAATTAGCTATTTGTAGGGCTAAACATGTACGACATGATCTAGACTTGTAAATCCACGATTGGCCGATGTTGGACTAACTTTTTTCCCGACGGTCCATCCAGTAATACCTTAAGCCTGAAAGGCAATAATAGCTAAATAAAATCGATCTACTATGTTTGTATGTATACGTATATTTTACAGACGTTTGTACTATTTATATGTAGCATTATTTATTATTATTATTATTAATGTTACGTAACCATATAATATTAATATTTACTTTTATTATTTAAGAGATATTTGGAATAATACAAAATCTACAGTGATAGATCGAGGGTAAAGGAATCATCACCCCAGTTACCAATCTTCCCTTCTCCGTGTCTCTTTCTTCGTGCGTAAGGAAATAAGGGGATGGAGCAACGGACGTCAGCAACCCTCTGGAGCTTCTCACACCCCATTTAACATGCCGACGACTGTTGTACGCAGCGAGCAGAGAGAAAGAGAAAGAGAAAAAAAGGGAATGCAGGGTGAGAGGCGTATCATCCTCTCACTTAGAGCCCCGTACCTCTCACATCCCCCTCCGGTCTTTCCGCATCGCCCTTCGACGAGAGTGGGAAATTATCGGCCGCTAATGCTAATGAATATAGGGAGTGAGCTGGTGGGAGGAGGTAGGAGAAAAAAGACTGAAACCATGTTCTTCAATTCAAGGGTTGTTTTGGACTTTGGTTCACCACATCGAGGGGCTAAAAGTGGATATAAATTATTCCTTGTTCACCCCAGCGCAATCAATTTACGACAAATTTACGGAGAAAGCAAAATTATAAACTTCGCAGCATATTAACTCTGTTTTTCCAAGGTTTTTTTTATTTTTATTTTAACGATGACAATGTTAAAATAAAAATGATGACAACTTTATTGCGAATTGTTAAGCACTTGACCCTCTTTAACATAGTTGGGTGGGTGACTGCTCAACTTGCACGCCGGCCACCGAACGGAAAGTTTCCAGTGATAACACAACCCGTGCGGAAAACTGGCAGGGTATACCTAATACAATTCGTGACCTTCAATGGATTATTTGTGGATTCCATAGTAGGGTTTTTCGTAAAAGGGCCGAACCGGGCCCCTATTAGGAAATGGTAGTGTAGGTAGGTTAACTATGATCAGTAGGAAAACTATGGTCTAAGTACGAAGACCAAGTAAAGGCTTTTAATGGGTGTAGTTGTAGATTCCCTAATAGCGATTTCCCCAATACTATCAAACTTTGCTATTATAGGGGAAAATGAGTATAAATTGCTTGACTAAAGAACTTGTGGCAATAATAATTATCGAGATCGATTAAATATAATAATTAAACTATGCGTTTAGTAGACAAGCTGTGATGCCGTGAACCAACACGCATGCAATTAGTTCATTGGAACAACCGCGGGATCAAACGTGTTAAAATATGCGACAGAATTCTAAGACTCAAATGTATTAAAATAATAAATTTCTTTTTCACATTGTACACAAGGCACGTTTGCATATGGCTGCAATAATTTTTATGAAGCACCGTTGAGGCAATTTTAAAGGCCCTGGTGTGACTGGCCACTGATGGTCCATGTAAGGCTTCCAGACTGGGGCCTTAATAAAGTTAGGGAAAATTAAGATGGGCCCGATCAGAGCCCGAACTCTATTTCCGCACGGGTAAAGGCTGATTTCTGCGGTTTCATTCTCAAGCCGTCGAGCGATTTCAGTGAAACTAAAACGAAAATTCTTCTAATGCAAAACGATGAGAAATCCAGTATGGCTACTTTGAAAAAAAAAGAGTACATTAACAAATGAACCACCCTTGCAGAAATTGAGTTCGGGCTTTGATCGGGCCCATCTTAATATCCCTTAAATTTATTAGGGCCGTGGAATGGATTGGGGTCTGGAAGCTTCATATGCACCATCAGTGGCCGGTCACACTATGCGGATATTGCCATTCACTTCCCCCAATACCTTCAATTTTCATTGAAAACCGTCGAAATTATATGGAATGTGGTTTATCCTCTTAAGCTTGCTATCTGTTAAAAATACGTACACTTTAATTTATCCCCCTCCCCTTTTGACCCATGAAAAAATTGCCGACACGAACAATACGGCCGATGTCTGGCCCAGTACTGGCTAACCGATTGTTGGCAACCAATGTTAGCCCAACATTGAAACAACGGTTCTGCCATTTTTTAGCCGATCCTCTTTTCGAAGCCCGACATCGTACATTACGCCAATGTACGGACAGTACCGGTTAACGACCTAGGGCCGAATATTGGCATAGACTGATGGAGCCGACCGTGGGCCAATACTGACTGCCATTAATTTTCCTGCGTTTATTTCTAATCCCGGCACTCGGTACTATACCAATATCAGGCCAGTATGGGCTACCCCCAGAGAGCTGACTGTTGGGGTGAACTACTGGAGACGACCGTGGGCCAATACTGTCTGCCATAATTGTCGTACGTTCATATCTAATCTCGGTATTCCGCAATATGCCAATGTCGGGACAGTATCGACTAACGACGAAGAACCGTCTGTTGGCATGGATAGCTCGAACCGATCACGGGCCGGTAACACTCCCCGTTACGTATCTTATGAACTGCTCGCGAGTCGCCATTTAGTGTCGTATCGATGCAGACCGCGAACAAACAGTAGAGTCCATCGTCGCTTTTTCGTGTAATACTAATTTTTTCCCTTATACTCCTACCGTATC
This sequence comes from Ophion ventricosus, assembly GCA_963932345.1. NCBI lineage: Eukaryota > Metazoa > Arthropoda > Insecta > Hymenoptera > Ichneumonidae > Ophion > Ophion ventricosus. The sequence goes on from OZ010717.1 coordinate 8,244,295, forward strand.
CTCAATACGAATAAACAAAAGTGATATGATAAACTGAAAAAAGCGAGGAAAATAAAAAAAAAATGTTGGAATACACTGTCAGTGAATCACGAAAAATGTGTCATGAATCGAGTCATGTTGGACGGAGAAAAAAATCCCCGAAAATAATTAAAAAGCGGAATGTGAAAATACTCTTGAGTGTGTGAAAGAATTGATTGAACATGGGGACGATAAAAATGATGAAAACGAACAGGGTGAAAATGAACAACTAAAATTTTTTAACACAAGTGAAGAAGATACCAGTGACGATGATAGTGAATTTCAAGCTAGTGCCACCAACCAGTATGTTTCGTTATTCATTAATATATTATTTGCGAAATAAGTCTGATATAATAAGTACAATGATAATATATAATAAATTATAATATCTGTACTTACTTGAATTAATAATAAATTCTATCTTTGTTATTCTGAGAAAATATTGTATTCATTGCTGCGCATAACCATATATATTAAACAAAAAACGGCCATAATATACTTAATATCGGTGGACACTCGGGGCATTATCGTATCACTGTTGGTTACGGACTGGACCAACGTTGGTACGATATTGGCTTGAACTTGGGCCAACGTTGGCACAAGCGTCGGGCCGCTCTTAATACCAACGATGGCATAGTCTTGGCTGTAACTTGGGCCAGCTTTGAGTCCAATGTCGGTCCGATGTCGGTAGCCAGTCTTGGCCCGAGGATATCATTCCGACAATAGTCCATTAATGGACCGACATTTATGCCAGGGAATGGCCAACTATACAGAAGAGTTGGCGCAGTATTGGGCCGATGTCCGACCAGCTGTACATTTTTTCATGGGGAACTGTCAATTGGAGCAATAATAATATTCAAACCAAACAATAAATTACGAACAATATTGTTGAAGTTTGATTCGCTGAAAAGCAACGAAATATCAACGTTTATTTTATTTCTCACATTTTTTGACCGACTTATACTATAAAACCACACTAAGAAAAAATTAATCTACAAGAATTTTCGTTGCGTTCCAATGGTGCAAACTTCAACATTATTGCTCCTAGTCTTTCAGTCAAGCTTGAACACTTGTGAAAACTGAAAAACTGATAGCACAGCATTTTTTAAGTTTGTTCTATCATCGTCGACACTTAACTTCCCTTAATGGACACAACAAACGCGTGCGATCATAAAAATGATATTTTTTTCAGCACCACTGACGTCTCACGACAATAATAACGCTACGTATATTTTCACCCTCATCCCCGTCCCAGTGTTACAGGAGTATGAGATATCTTGGCGCGCTTCGTCGGATTTATGCCTCGACGTTTACGCTTTCACGATCCATTGTATCGACATACACTCATACGTATATGTGTATAATACGATCGTGATCGAATTATACCGGGTGTCCTGCATGGACCAAAGCAGGCTAAAAAAATCTGCCTCCGACGTTTTTCGATCTTCAAATAAATGTGCTACCATTTTTTTCTCTATCAAAGCGTATTATTCTAATGTTTAGCTTTATTTTTAGAATTTTGGGAAGAACCTCCAGTGTCACACAATGTCATTGTTGTTTACAGAACTATATGGCTTTGCAATATAGTTCTTTAGACAACATTGTATGATTTATCGTCTTCGCCAAGCACATTCAAATTTTGGACACTCGACATTCTCGAACAGCCCACATATAGTTGAGCATGCAAGAAGCTAATCCTTTCTTATTATACCTATATACCCTTTAAGGAACATATCTTCCGAATTTCATTTAGATAAAAGCAGGCTATTCGATTTTCCCATACAAACATCAAGACCCCGTTGCATCCCTTATTAGGGGTTCTTTAAGAAATCCTAAAATATGCGTTTTGTTATTTCACTGAGAGAAATGTATGGCAACTTCAACCATATTTTATATTTCCCTGAGGGGACAATAATATTTTATAGTCATGGTTACTGCCTAAAATATAGTACTGCTTATGATATTTTAGCAGTTGTGTTAACTATGCTCATATGTTAACCGCAACCAACAATCTACAAGCATACGTTGATTGTTCAATGCCATATAATATTGTAGGTTTTCATCAAATGGATATTACCTTACACTATCAAAAAATAGTAATTTTTACCACATTGAATGGTATATCTACTAAATGTAGAAAATATTCACAAATTCAAAAATTCTCAATTGAGAGTACTCTATCTGTATGATTGTTTATCATAATTTGTCATTCCCTGACCTCCTGAAATGATTCCTATCGGAGAAAATATTTCGCCTGAACATGGATTCGAACCTATTACCTACCTATCTATACTACGCACGCTGCCACTATGCTACCGGGTACTTGTGTTATTTTGATCGTAGATTTGGCATAAGAGATAAAAGTAATTCCAGCTGCAATTCCGAATAGCTGTTAACTCCGATATAGGTAGAATTTGCACAAATCGTCTTTTTGATAATATATGTCACTGCTTAAATCCATTTTTGGCGCAACGCTTTCGAAATATCGAATTTTAAAAACTGATAAATTAATGCGCTAATATATCTATATCGATCACAGCGTGCTACCGCTGTCTCTACTTTATTGACACGTGCCACAAATGATTTACGTCTTCACTATAAGCTTACCATAATTGTGATCGTATAGTCAATCTTGTAAAAATTTATACCCAACAAGTGTTAATGTTAACCATATAAATAGTACAAACTTTTACTGAGAAAAATGTCCATAGTATTTTCTAAAAAAACGCCCATGGTAAAAGTGGGCATAGTTAAATTCCCTATAGTTTATTGACACCGCAATCATAATATGGTTAGCACAACTATAAGCGTCTATCTAATCATGCCATTTTGGTAGTGTGTTTGATTATCTAGTATCCCCGAAATAACTATTAACTACTGTGAAAGGCTTTACAATATCGATATAGTTAATTCAGTTAATATTTTTACAATAGTTAGTAGTTATTTCGGGGATAATAGATAGTCGAGGACGCCACCAAAGTTGCATTTTTAGATTTAGTTTTCGTTTATAGTTGTGTTAACCATATTATGATTACGGTGCCAATAAACTATACGGGATTTTACTATCCCCTCTTTTGTCGTGGGCGTCTTTCATAAATACCATGTACTTTGCTCTCAGTGCAGCATTAGTATTTGTGCGCCGATTTTGTGATATAGCTGAATTAACCATATCGATATTGTAAAGCCTTTTACAATAGTGTATAGTAATTTCGGAGATACCAGATAGTCAAACACGCCACCAAAGTCGCATGTTTACGTATACTTTTCGCTTATAGTTGTGTTAACCATATAATTATTGCGGTGGCAATAAACTATAGGGAATTCGACTATACTCTCTTTTACCATGCGCGTTTTTTGTAAATACTATACACTTTACTCTCAGTGTTGTTTTGAAGAATATTCATACCAACTTCCAAGTCGATACATGCAAGGAATACAATTTTCCATACAAACTTTTACGCCCCATTTCACCCCCTTAAGAGTTTATTTCCTGAAAATCCTTTCTTAGTGCACCTCAACAACTTCTAAGGAGCATATCTACCAAATTTCATGTTTCTATCTTCAGCGGTGTAGCCTCTGCGTTGTCTATACACGCCAGTCAGTCAATCATCCAGTCAGTGACGGAGCTGATTTATATGTATAGACTTAGCTTCCGCCCGCGGCTTCGTTCGCGTGGCATTTGAACCATAGAAACTTCATTACAGTGGTAGCCCTTATTAGGGGTTGTTTCAAAAAGTCCTAAAATATGCGTTTTCTTATTTGTTTCGAAGAATATTTAAACCAAGTTTCAAATAGATATGCGCAGGGAATACAATTTTCTATACAAACGTTTACACCCCATTTCATCCTTTTAAGAGTTGATTTATTCAAAATCCTTTCTTAGTGCAGCTCTACGCCCTTTAAGGCCTTAGGCCACTCTATGATTTTCCAAAAATCGATTTTTTTTTGTTAAAAATGTACCTTAGTACCTATAAAATTATATTCCAAAAGATTATGGGTGTGAAAAATCTCTAAGTACTCGATTTTCGAATTCTAGCGCAACCCCTCTTGATTCATGTTGTGACTTTCTACTAACTCCAAATACGTTTATCTCAAAACGACATTTTTCATTATATATTTAGGATTCCATTTTCTGAGGCACTACGTAGGATTTTTTAATTATATTGCATAGTTCCTTTTTTATAAATAATTTTCTGACGATTTTCTTATGGCATTTTATACTTTTTGTTTTAGAAATGCGCCATTTTGACAAAAATATCAAAAAAATCGTACGTACTTCTATAGCTATTCTTAAATATAATCGAAAAAACTTTAGTGTCTCATTATAACTCAAAAATTATAGGAGCTGTTAGTCCAGCCGTTGACCTTCCAGAAATAAAGGCGTCATCGGAAAAATGCTGCACAGTCGCCATTTTGACATGTATCGCTGTGAAAAAATAATTTTGTGTAGTCAATTACGTGTATAATAAAACTCCTATTTTGTAATTCCGATTTATTTTATGGTTTTACTGAAGAAAAACACAAAATATGCCCTTTTTTGGCCTCTAGAGTGGCCTGAGGCCTTAAGGAGCATATCTTTCGAATTTCATTTACATAAAAGCAGGCTATTCGATTTTCCCATGCAAACATCACGACCCCGTTGGACCCCTTATTAGGGGCTGTTTAAGAAAACATAAAATATGCGTTTTATTATTTGTGTTGAAGAATATTTATACCAACTTTCAAGTTCATAAACGCAAGGAATACGATTTTCCATACAAACTTTTACACCCAATTTCACCCCCATCAGAGTTGATTTTCGAAAAATTCCTTTCTTAGTGCACGTCTACACCTTTTAAGGAACACGTCTTCCAAGTTTCAAATTGATACACGCGAAGAATACAACTTTCTATACAAACTTTTAAGCCCTATTTCAGCCCTTTGAGAGTTGATTTACGAAAAAAACCTTTCTTAGTGCACCTCCACTTCTTCTAAGGAACATATCTTCCAAATTTCATGTTTCTATCTTCAGCGGTGTAGCCTCTGCGTTGTCTATATGTCCATCATTCAGCTAGTCAGTCAGTCACGGAACTGTTATATATGTATAGATTTTTTTTCCTAAGTTCCAACATATATCCTTGCGGGTTTTTACGTATTACCTTTTCTAATTAAACCCTTTCCTTTCACTCCCTACCCGCATTTAGCTAAACAAACCTAATTTCTGTTTCGTTGACAGTCGTCTTAAGCTACACGATATCACATTTGCCTACGGTACAGGGAAAATGTAGAAAACCCTTGCTGGTATAGACAGCTCCATATTCTTCGGATTCTCTGGTGACGTTTTGCTCAGGTATCTGAGCCGCCCCTGAGTGGTTGATGCGCCAGCCGGTGCACGGCTGAGCGATCACCGCTCCAAGTATCAGCCATGCATAACGCTGCCTAACTCGAAGTACCGCCTGAGCCGAATCTTGACCGCCCGTCCACTAGTGTCGATTTCAGATATGTTATATACCAGGTATGTAAATATGAAACCGGAATTTTTGTATAGAAAATACACGTTTATTGTATGAAACATTTTTCCCACCTATCTGGCAATTTGTGGATGCAACGCCAAAAAAACTGTTGCTCGTTTATGGCAAACCAGTCATCGAGCCATTTTCGTACATTTTCTTAAGAAGTGAAGCGTTCCTTAGCAAGTGCGTGTCCCATCGATGCAAATAAGTGGTAATCGGACGCAGCCAAGTCTGGTGAGTAAGCCGCATGCGAAAGTTTTTCCTCAACTAAACGCCTCAATAGATTCCTTGGCTAGTTTTGCTGTGTGTGATGGTGCATTATGATGAAGCAAAATCACTTTGTATTGCCTTTTTTGATATTCTGGTCGTTTTTCACTCAAAGCTTGATTCAAATCGATCATTTGTTGTCGCTAATGTTCAGTATTAACAGTTTCGCCAGGTTTTAGCATCAAACAATGCTTGCAATTCGCGGTCTTTAAACTTTTTCAGTGGCCTCTCACGTTCTTCGTTTCTGACGTCAAAATCGCCACTTTTGAATTTTTTTAACCACTCAAAGCACTGTGATTTACCAAGAGCGTGCTCACCGTAAGCTTTGACAAGCATTCGATGCGATTCTGCAGCAGTTTTCTTCGAATGGTAACAGAAAATTAATCCTGTCCGCAAATAATAATTTTTAGGCACAAAATTCGGCATGATCAACGCTATAACAAACTATGTTGGGGTATGAAACTTGTATTATTGTGAGTTAAAAATCTTTGTCAGATGTCAACAAAGCAAATGGCGCCAATAATGCGACTTGACGGTAACTACATTGACAGCTAGGGCCATCTATAGGCAAATTCCGGTTTCATATTTGCAGACCTGGTATATTGGGATCTATCATATGGGCGGAGCCTAAAAAACATGGCAGCGATAAGAGGACCGTGAAACGTAAACAGTCATGTAGTTTAGTGCAAATATCTCTGATATTATGATAAATATTAGTGCAATTGTGATTGGGCTGTTATCAATACTAAACAACGCAATTTTGTGGTAAGAGAAGGTATTTTGAAAGCTGGGCACTTTTTAAAATGTGGTAAAGTTAGTGGCGTTTCCCATACCGGTGCTGTCAGCTTCAAAGCGTATTGTTTGCAAACGTCTCAATTACAAAATAATCCCCATGAGATTGATGATTTAAAATGATTTGCTCTTGCAAAGCTGTATTGGGAGAAAAATGCAAGTACATTATTGCAACGTTACGGTATTGTAATCGGTAAGTTTAACCTCTCATTCTCAGTACCTTTCCCTATTTGGTAGTGAATTTTTTTTTAGTTATTTGAAAATGTTTCCCAATTTTTCGTTACAGTTATAAAAATTCCTTTACGGCCCACTTTCATGCCTGAAATCACTTTTTAAATTTTTACGGCTTTCATCCAAGCCTCTAATTGATGTGTTTTTCTTCCACTTTTCCAAAATAATTTTTTATACACACAAAGCGTTTCCCTGAAATAGGAAAGTTGTGGAAACGGACTTACAACTCCTTATTCGAAGTACTTTCGCAATCTTTCACAGCACATTTAATGTTCTTGCAATTGTATTTACGCAGGGAAAATTTCGCGATTTCCATTTTCACCGATATTTATGTTTTTCAGGAAAATTAAATACCTTCATCGTATGGCTACGTATAATTTCTAATGAAGACCTTGCCCTAAGTATAGTTTGATTTTCCGCCATCGGATATCATATCGCCATTTGACAAATCCCAATCCGTTACTTTTCGTTTTTTCTCGCTCTATCTTTTTGCCCCTACGCGCTTTTCTATATTTCCAGGGTCTTGGAAGATGTATAGAACGATAGAGCCACACCTTTCTCATATGAAAAGGCATTGGGGAGGGGGTAAAAAAGCGAGTGAAAAGCGTGACCCACATTTATCGCGCGCCCTCACTCTCTATTCTTCATTTCTCTCTCTCTCTCTCTCTCTCTCTCTCTCTCTCTCTCTCTCTATCTCTCTCTCTCTTCCTCCGTTTCCTTACATTCTTTATTAACATGTTTTCTTCCTTCACGTTTTCCTCTCGCTCTACCGCGAATGTTTTGCGATCGTGATGAGAAACGAGGCGCAAAAAGTGCGAGAGACACGTACTGCCGAGCACTAAAAATCATAAGGACGTAACGTGCACGAACGAGTCTATGCAACGAAGCGACAACATTTTTGTCTTGCTCTGAGTCGATACGGACCGAGCGGACAATGCCACCTCCGCATTATTGATATATCAATATAACACGCATGTGTGTATCTATAGATATTTATACATATGTAGCTGTGTGTGTGTGTGGGGGTGTGTTTTTATCATACAGAGTGTCCAAAGCATAAAGGCCAAAATGTGAAAAAATGTCACTAGTGTGCTGGGCTCGTTTCGATACAAAAAAAGTCCATCAAATGTACACTACTCCAAAGAATTAAAGGAACAGAACATTTCTTCCCTTTTTTTGAAGTGTTTTTTGGAGCGCTGTATCTCTGAGAAAAATGGTCGTATCGAGATGAAAAAAAAAGCATTTTGAAGCCTCAAATCTCTAGTTTTGAGATCTTTTGGCAAGATTTTTTATGAGCTACAGTTATCTCGCTATCATAAGAGATAGCACGAGACAAAAATGTTCAATTTTTTTTTATCGAGGGTCCACGGGCTCGGGGACATTTTTTTTAGTTCAATCAATGTATAGATCAGTTAGTTTGTTTATTCAGCTACAATTTCGTTTTTTGTCAGTCTCCCTACGTCAATTTTTGGCTGAGATATCGGACTTTGAATGAAAAAGGATCCCTTTGTCTTTGATCATCGATATCTCAGCAACCAATGATCGCACAGGGAATTAAAAGTCATTTTTGAAAACTTGAATACATTTCCTACAAGATACTTTGATTAATTTTTTGGAAACAATTTTTTTTCACCCTTAACATCAATTTAAAAAAAGAAAAAAAAAATTACTTTTTCTGGTGTTTCAGTAAATCTACCACTACTTTACAAATATTCATGGAAAGACTAACGTTGACAGGTTTCTTTTCAGCTTAATGTAACCCCAAATAGCCCTGTAAATTTTCAAATTGATCCATCGAACCGTTTTTCCGAACCGATTGATCAAAGTTTTACAAAACAATTAAAGGAACAAATATTCCTAAACATCGTGTCATCATCATCGAAACGAAAAGACGATTTTTTTTTTTTACTTTTTTTCACAACTTTGCACTAGTTGTTAAATTCGAGGAAAAAAATTCGAAAAATAAAAATAAAATTTGAATTTTTTCTTAACTTGTAAAACATTTCAGTAAACAATACTGACTCATATTTTCTTCTGAAAGAAGATGAGTTTTGGAAAAAACTGTTTATTGTCACCCTAATAACCGTCGCAGAAAATATCGAGAATTAATCATATAAATGTTCTCAGATCGAGTAGTGAATACACCTTGGGGGTATCAACTTTTGATTAATGCAATTTGAAGATGAGTGAAGCTATGGTAGGCAAAGATCGAATCGCGTCTAATATGAGTCAGTATTGTTTCCTGAAATGTTTTACAGATTTAAAAAAAAAACAAAAATAAATATATAAAAAAAAATTATTTTTATTTTCTCAAATTTAACGATTAACTAGTGCAAAGTTGTGAAAAAAGTTGGAAAAAAATGGTTCTTTTCATTTTGATGATGATTGCACGATGTTTTGGAATGATACACTTGTTCCTTTAATTGTTTTGTAAAACTTTGATGAATTTGTCTGGAAGAACGGTTCGATGGATCAATGTGAAAATTTACTGGGCTATTGGGGATACATTAAGCTGAAAAAAATCATGGCAACGTTAGTCTTTCCATGAATATTTGTAAAGTAGTGGTAGATTTACGGAAATACCAGAAAAAGTCATTTTTTTGTACTTGTTTCAAACCGATGTTAAGGGTGGAAAAAAAATGGTGTCTCAAAAATCAATAAAAGGATCTTGTAGGAAATGTAATCAAGTATTCAAAACTGCCCCTTAATTCCCTGTGCGATTATTGGTTGCTGAGATATCGATGATCAAAGACAAAAGGATCCTTTTTCATTCAAAGTCGGATATCTCAGCAAAAAATTGACGTAGAGAGACTGACAAAAAATGAAATTGTAGCTGAATAAACAAGCTAACTGACCTATTCATTGATTCAACTGAAAAAAAAATTCCCGAGCCTGTGGCCCCTTGAAAAAAAAAAAACAAACAAAAATTGAAAATGTTTGTCTCGCTCTATTTCTTATGATTGCGAGGTAACCGTAGCTCAAAAACAATGTTTGCGAGAGGTCTCAAAACTAGAGACTTGAAGCTTCAAAGTGCTTTTCTTTTCATCTCGATACGACCATTTTTCACAGAGATACAGCGCTTCAAAAAACACTAAAAGAAGGGAAGAAATGTTCTGTTCCTTTAATTCTTTGGAGTAGTGTATATATATACACACTAATGGAATTAATCCTGGACACTTTTAATATAAATTGTTTTTTTTTATATTCACACAGAAAATGTATATTATGCTACGCCGAAATGATACGGTAATGTTTTTATTTTAATCTGTAATGTTTCTACTTAATATTTGCATATGATTATTTTTGTAAATGTTTTAATTTTTTCAACAAGAAATCACGAAGTCCGAATTTTCAAAAATTGTAAAAGTTTCCAGAATCAATTTCACTAGTGCGTGTGTTTTCTCCCGTATGCTTTTTTATGAACATTAAACCGTATGTTCGAAGCTACGGCGCTTTATTGTGGACACCCTCTATGTAGAGTCCCGTTATCGATGTATATATGTATTTACGGGATACGCAATATACCGATATCGAGATCCCCGGGCTCTTCGATATTTACACTCCCACGTACACAAGCGCACACACGTTTATTCGTATCACGTATACACAACAACCGCACAATAGAATTCTAACCAGAAACCCATCAAAGAGGGAAATGGATGGCTAGATATCAGAGGATGGATTATATATATATGTGTACACACACGTCGCATATACGTTTACGTGCGCGAGGTAAAATACGTCGGATCGCGGCCATCTCCTTTTTCTACGTCGCCAAGAAATTTACGTAACCGTTTTCCACAAAATGCAATGAATCCTCAGACGCAAGAAGACTCGTGTCAAACGGTTGCCAGTTTTTGATTAATCTTTCGGGATTGAGATGAATGAGTATTAAAAAATCAGAAAAATTTTGGCAATGTTGAAGTTGAAGTTTGCGTCATTGAAATGCAACGAGAATTAATTTTTTTCAATGGTTAACCTGTTCATCCGAAAAATGTTGGCACTTCTAGGCTACGAGAAAGACTCAAACGTTTCTTAGGATTTTTTTAAAGCTTTAAAACCAAATGTGCAGTCAAATATTTCAGACGATAACAAAAAAAAATTGCGTTTCACCGATGCAAATTTCAAGACCATGTCATATCTTGAACTACTGAAAATTACGAGCGGATGGTTTTTTTTGCAAGGGGGGGGGGGGGGGGGGGGGGGGCAAGAGGAAATTATATTAAAATTGTTATCAAATATTGTGAAAATTAAATTAAAAAAAATCGCAAATAATATTTGGATAAATAAAAGTAAAAATGAGCAGAAGTGATGGAGTTCTTTTGACAAATTCCGCAACGTATATATTTGTTATAAAAAAAAATTGGCGATAATCAATTAAAAAATGTATTTATCATACAGAGTTTATTGAATATTGATGAAAGAATTATTTTTGCGGAGTGATAAAATTGAAGGAATGTAAGAATGACGAACGTTGATATTGATTATTTCAATTTAAATACCACAACTGCTCACCTGTTTGTGCATCTCGACGTTGAGGCCGTAAGCCATCTCATAATACTGAAACACAACGAGGAAGTACATTTTTTATTGTAACAATACATGATAACGAACGATATAATTGTAGATATCGTTAAGGCGGTATGAAAAGTGCACCACGTGACATATAATTACGAGAGAGATAGGCATCTGTTTCTCATTTGACTCTCTAACGGCTGACATTTCGAAAAAATTTCAAGTTGTATAGCGCAGTTTTTTAAACGAGAACGAAGTGAGACTCTTTCTTTCCGATATATCCATCGTCTTGACGAGAAATATGCAATGTGATTTTTATCGACGTTTAGGTATATGTGTACATGTTGGAGATAGAGTTAGATGGATTGATAGATAGCGAGAGTGAGAGAGTGAGTAAAAGAAAGAAAGAAAGAAAGAAAGAAAGAAAGAGAGAGAGAGAGGCAAAATTTAAAACGAAAAAGATAGGTGGATATTTTTATTATGCTTTTGCACATACCTATACTATGAGGAAAAAATGACTCCATTCGTTTTTGAAAAAAGAAATAAAAATGAATAATTAATCAATAAAA